>JASGCC010002454.1:0-28300 GCA_030067915.1 Hydractinia echinata
AATCCCGGGATCGGCCCGTAAGTCGAATGTATACAAAGAAAGTAAGCAGGGAGTAAACTCATTTCCCGAACGATTTTTAAAATTATTTTTCACCACTAAAACCCATGAGACTTGTAGTTTTAAAAATATTTTCATTTTGATGAGACGCCGAATGAAAGCAGTTTAATCGCCGGCAACCGAAAACCCGCGATTTCCCGTAAATATCCCGTATAGTCGAATGTATACAAAGAAAGTAAGCAGGGAGTAAACTCATTTCCCGAACGATTTTTAAAATTATTTTTTCACCACTAAAACCCATGAGACTTGTAGTTTTCAAAAATATTTTCATTTTTGATGAGACGCCGAATGAAAGCAGTTTAATCGCCGGCAACCGAAAACCCGCGATTTCCCGTAAATCCCGTATAGTCGAATGTATACAAAGAAAGTAAGCAGGGAGTAAACTCATTTCCCGAACGATTTTTAAAATTATTTTTTCACCACTAAAACCCATGAGACTTGTAGTTTTCAAAAATATTTTCATTTTTGATGAGACGCCGAATGAAAGCAGTTTAATCGCCGGCAACCGAAAACCCGCGATTTCCCGTAAATCCCGTATAGTCGAATGTATACAAAGAAAGTAAGCAGGAGTAAACTCATTTCCCGAACGATTTTTAAAATTATTTTTTCACCACTAAAACCCATGAGACTTGTAGTTTTCAAAAATATTTTCATTTTTGATGAGACGCCGAATGAAAGCAGTTTAATCGCCGGCAACCGAAAACCCGCGATTTCCCGTAAATCCCGTACAGTCGAATGTATACAAAGAAAGTAAGCAGGGAGTAAACTCATTTCCCGAACGATTTTTAAAATTATTTTTTCACCACTAAAACCCATGAGACTTGTAGTTTTCAAAAATATTTTCATTTTTGATGAGACGCCGAATGAAAGCAGTTTAATCGCCGGCAACCGAAAACCCGCGATTTCCCGTAAATCCCGTATAGTCGAATGTATACAAAGAAAGTAAGCAGGGAGTAAACTCATTTCCCGAACGATTTTTAAAATTATTTTTTCACCACTAAAACCCATGAGACTTGTAGTTTTCAAAAATATTTTCA
The DNA here is from genome assembly GCA_030067915.1 of Hydractinia echinata. Lineage (NCBI taxonomy): Eukaryota > Metazoa > Cnidaria > Hydrozoa > Anthoathecata > Hydractiniidae > Hydractinia > Hydractinia echinata. The sequence goes on from JASGCC010002454.1 coordinate 1,095, forward strand.
TTTTTGATGAGACGCCGAATGAAAGCAGTTTAATCGCCGGCAACCGAAAACCCGCGATTTCCCGTAAAATCCCGTATAGTCGAATGTATACAAAGAAAGTAAGCAGGGAGTAAACTCATTTCCCGAACGATTTTTAAAATTATTTTTTCACCACTAAAACCCATGAGACTTGTAGTTTTCAAAAATATTTTCATTTTTGATGAGACGCCGAATGAAAGCAGTTTAATCGCCGGCAACCGAAAACCCGCGATTTCCCGTAAATCCCGTATAGTCGAATGTATACAAAGAAAGTAAGCAGGAGTAAACTCATTTCCCGAACGATTTTTAAAATTATTTTTTCACCACTAAAACCCATGAGACTTGTAGTTTTCAAAAATATTTTCATTTTTGATGAGACGCCGAATGAAAGCAGTTTAATCGCCGGCAACCGAAAACCCGCGATTTCCCGTAAATCCCGTATAGTCGAATGTATACAAAGAAAGTAAGCAGGGAGTAAACTCATTTCCCGAACGATTTTTAAAATTATTTTTTCACCACTAAAACCCATGAGACTTGTAGTTTTCAAAAATATTTTCATTTTTGATGAGACGCCGAATGAAAGCAGTTTAATCGCCGGCAACCGAAAACCCGCGATTTCCCGTAAATCCCGGCTCGGTATAGTCGAATGTATACAAAGAAAGTAAGCAGGGAGTAAACTCATTTCCCGAACGATTTTTAAAATTATTTTTTCACCACTAAAACCCATGAGACTTGTAGTTTTCAAAAATATTTTCATTTTTGATGAGACGCCGAATGAAAGCAGTTTAATCGCCGGCAACCGAAAACCCGCGATTTCCCGTAAATCCCGGATCGGCCCGTATAGTCGAATGTATACAAAGAAAGTAAGCAGGGAGTAAACTCATTTCCCGAACGATTTTTAAAATTATTTTTTCACCACTAAAACCCATGAGACTTGTTTTTCAAAAATATTTTCATTTTTGATGAGACGCCGAATGAAAGCAGTTTAATCGCCGGCAACCGAAAACCCGCGATTTCCCGTAAATCCCTCGGCCCGTATAGTCGAATGTATACAAAGAAAGTAAGCAGGGAGTAAACTCATTTCCCGAACGATTTTTAAAATTATTTTTTCACCACTAAAACCCATGAGACTTGTAGTTTTCAAAAATATTTTCATTTTTGATGAGACGCCGAATGAAAGCAGTTTAATCGCCGGCAACCGAAAACCCGCGATTTCCCGTAAATCCCCCGTATAGTCGAATGTATACAAAGAAAGTAAGCAGGGAGTAAACTCATTTCCCGAACGATTTTTAAAATTATTTTTTCACCACTAAAACCCATGAGACTTGTAGTTTTCAAAAATATTTTCATTTTTGATGAGACGCCGAATGAAAGCAGTTTAATCGCCGGCAACCGAAAACCCGCGATTTCCCGTAAATCCATCGGCCCGTATAGTCGAATGTATACAAAGAAAGTAAGCAGGGAGTAAACTCATTTCCCGAACGATTTTTAAAATTATTTTTTCACCACTAAAACCCATGAGACTTGTAGTTTTCAAAAATATTTTCATTTTTGATGAGACGCCGAATGAAAGCAGTTTAATCGCCGGCAACCGAAAACCCGCGATTTCCCGTAAATCCCGGCTCGGCCCGTATAGTCGAATGTATACAAAGAAAGTAAGCAGGGAGTAAACTCATTTCCCGAACGATTTTTAAAATTATTTTTTCACCACTAAAACCCATGAGACTTGTAGTTTTCAAAAATATTTTCATTTTTGATGAGACGCCGAATGAAAGCAGTTTAATCGCCGGCAACCGAAAACCCGCGATTTCCCGTAAATCCCGGATCGGCCCGTATAGTCGAATGTATACAAAGAAAGTAAGCAGGAGTAAACTCATTTCCCGAACGATTTTTAAAATTATTTTTTCACCACTAAAACCCATGAGACTTGTAGTTTTCAAAAATATTTTCATTTTTGATGAGACGCCGAATGAAAGCAGTTTAATCGCCGGCAACCGAAAACCCGCGATTTCCCGTAAATCCCATCGGCCCGTATAGTCGAATGTATACAAAGAAAGTAAGCAGGGAGTAAACTCATTTCCCGAACGATTTTTAAAATTATTTTTTCACCACTAAAACCCATGAGACTTGTAGTTTTCAAAAATATTTTCATTTTTGATGAGACGCCGAATGAAAGCAGTTTAATCGCCGGCAACCGAAAACCCGCGATTTCCCGTAAATCCCGTATAGTCGAATGTATACAAAGAAAGTAAGCAGGAGTAAACTCATTTCCCGAACGATTTTTAAAATTATTTTTTCACCACTAAAACCCATGAGACTTGTAGTTTTCAAAAATATTTTCATTTTTGATGAGACGCCGAATGAAAGCAGTTTAATCGCCGGCAACCGAAAACCCGCGATTTCCCGTAAATCCCGGATCGGCCCGTATAGTCGAATGTATACAAAGAAAGTAAGCAGGGAGTAAACTCATTTCCCGAACGATTTTTAAAATTATTTTTTCACCACTAAAACCCATGAGACTTGTAGTTTTCAAAAATATTTTCATTTTTGATGAGACGCCGAATGAAAGCAGTTTAATCGCCGGCAACCGAAAACCCGCGATTTCCCGTAAATCCCGTATAGTCGAATGTATACAAAGAAAGTAAGCAGGGAGTAAACTCATTTCCCGAACGATTTTTAAAATTTTTTTCACCACTAAAACCCATGAGACTTGTAGTTTTCAAAAATATTTTCATTTTTGATGAGACGCCGAATGAAAGCAGTTTAATCGCCGGCAACCGAAAACCCGCGATTTCCCGTAAATCCCGTATAGTCGAATGTATACAAAGAAAGTAAGCAGGGAGTAAACTCATTTCCCGAACGATTTTTAAAATTATTTTTTCACCACTAAAACCCATGAGACTTGTAGTTTTCAAAAATATTTTCATTTTTGATGAGACGCCGAATGAAAGCAGTTTAATCGCCGGCAACCGAAAACCCGCGATTTCCCGTAAATCCCGGATCGCCCGTATAGTCGAATGTATACAAAGAAAGTAAGCAGGAGTAAACTCATTTCCCGAACGATTTTTAAAATTATTTTTTCACCACTAAAACCCATGAGACTTGTAGTTTTCAAAAATATTTTCATTTTTGATGAGACGCCGAATGAAAGCAGTTTAATCGCCGGCAACCGAAAACCCGCGATTTCCCGTAAATCCGGATCGGCCCGTATAGTCGAATGTATACAAAGAAAGTAAGCAGGGAGTAAACTCATTTCCCGAACGATTTTTAAAATTATTTTTTCACCACTAAAACCCATGAGACTTGTAGTTTTCAAAAATATTTTCATTTTTGATGAGACGCCGAATGAAAGCAGTTTAATCGCCGGCAACCGAAAACCCGCGATTTCCCGTAAATCCCGGATCGGCCCGTATAGTCGAATGTATACAAAGAAAGTAAGCAGGGAGTAAACTCATTTCCCGAACGATTTTTAAAATTATTTTTTCACCACTAAAACCCATGAGACTTGTAGTTTTCAAAAATATTTTCATTTTTGATGAGACGCCGAATGAAAGCAGTTTAATCGCCGGCAACCGAAAACCCGCGATTTCCCGTAAATCCCGTATAGTCGAATGTATACAAAGAAAGTAAGCAGGGAGTAAACTCATTTCCCGAACGATTTTTAAAATTATTTTTTCACCACTAAAACCCATGAGACTTGTAGTTTTCAAAAATATTTTCATTTTTGATGAGACGCCGAATGAAAGCAGTTTAATCGCCGGCAACCGAAAACCCGCGATTTCCCGTAAATCCCGGATCGGCCCGTATAGTCGAATGTATACAAAGAAAGTAAGCAGGGAGTAAACTCATTTCCCGAACGATTTTTAAAATTATTTTTTCACCACTAAAACCCATGAGACTTGTAGTTTTCAAAAATATTTTCATTTTTGATGAGACGCCGAATGAAAGCAGTTTAATCGCCGGCAACCGAAAACCCGCGATTTCCCGTAAATCCCGTCGGCCGATAGTCGAATGTATACAAAGAAAGTAAGCAGGGAGTAAACTCATTTCCCGAACGATTTTTAAAATTATTTTTTCACCACTAAAACCCATGAGACTTGTAGTTTTCAAAAATATTTTCATTTTTGATGAGACGCCGAATGAAAGCAGTTTAATCGCCGGCAACCGAAAACCCGCGATTTCCCGTAAATCCCGGTCGGCCCGTATAGTCGAATGTATACAAAGAAAGTAAGCAGGGAGTAAACTCATTTCCCGAACGATTTTTAAAATTATTTTTTCACCACTAAAACCCATGAGACTTGTAGTTTTCAAAAATATTTTCATTTTTGATGAGACGCCGAATGAAAGCAGTTTAATCGCCGGCAACCGAAAACCCGCGATTTCCCGTAAATCCCGTATAGTCGAATGTATACAAAGAAAGTAAGCAGGGAGTAAACTCATTTCCCGAACGATTTTTAAAATTATTTTTTCACCACTAAAACCCATGAGACTTGTAGTTTTCAAAAATATTTTCATTTTTGATGAGACGCCGAATGAAAGCAGTTTAATCGCCGGCAACCGAAAACCCGCGATTTCCCGTAAATCCCGATCGGCCCGTATAGTCGAATGTATACAAAGAAAGTAAGCAGGGAGTAAACTCATTTCCCGAACGATTTTTAAAATTATTTTTTCACCACTAAAACCCATGAGACTTGTAGTTTTCAAAAATATTTTCATTTTTGATGAGACGCCGAATGAAAGCAGTTTAATCGCCGGCAACCGAAAACCCGCGATTTCCCGTAAATCCCGGTCGGCCCGATAGTCGAATGTATACAAAGAAAGTAAGCAGGGAGTAAACTCATTTCCCGAACGATTTTTAAAATTATTTTTTCACCACTAAAACCCATGAGACTTGTAGTTTTCAAAAATATTTTCATTTTTGATGAGACGCCGAATGAAAGCAGTTTAATCGCCGGCAACCGAAAACCCGCGATTTCCCGTAAATCCCGGCTCGGCCCGTATAGTCGAATGTATACAAAGAAAGTAAGCAGGGAGTAAACTCATTTCCCGAACGATTTTTAAAATTATTTTTTCACCACTAAAACCCATGAGACTTGTAGTTTTCAAAAATATTTTCATTTTTGATGAGACGCCGAATGAAAGCAGTTTAATCGCCGGCAACCGAAAACCCGCGATTTCCCGTAAATCCCGGATCGGCCCGTATAGTCGAATGTATACAAAGAAAGTAAGCAGGGAGTAAACTCATTTCCCGAACGATTTTTAAAATTATTTTTTCACCACTAAAACCCATGAGACTTGTAGTTTTCAAAAATATTTTCATTTTTGATGAGACGCCGAATGAAAGCAGTTTAATCGCCGGCAACCGAAAACCCGCGATTTCCCGTAAATCCCGGATCCCGTATAGTCGAATGTATACAAAGAAAGTAAGCAGGGAGTAAACTCATTTCCCGAACGATTTTTAAAATTATTTTTTCACCACTAAAACCCATGAGACTTGTAGTTTTCAAAAATATTTTCATTTTTGATGAGACGCCGAATGAAAGCAGTTTAATCGCCGGCAACCGAAAACCCGCGATTTCCCGTAAATCCCGTATAGTCGAATGTATACAAAGAAAGTAAGCAGGGAGTAAACTCATTTCCCGAACGATTTTTAAAATTATTTTTTCACCACTAAAACCCATGAGACTTGTAGTTTTCAAAAATATTTTCATTTTTGATGAGACGCCGAATGAAAGCAGTTTAATCGCCGGCAACCGAAAACCCGCGATTTCCCGTAAATCCCATCGGCCCGTATAGTCGAATGTATACAAAGAAAGTAAGCAGGGAGTAAACTCATTTCCCGAACGATTTTTAAAATTATTTTTTCACCACTAAAACCCATGAGACTTGTAGTTTTCAAAAATATTTTCATTTTTGATGAGACGCCGAATGAAAGCAGTTTAATCGCCGGCAACCGAAAACCCGCGATTTCCCGTAAATCCCGTATAGTCGAATGTATACAAAGAAAGTAAGCAGGGAGTAAACTCATTTCCCGAACGATTTTTAAAATTATTTTTTCACCACTAAAACCCATGAGACTTGTAGTTTTCAAAAATATTTTCATTTTTGATGAGACGCCGAATGAAAGCAGTTTAATCGCCGGCAACCGAAAACCCGCGATTTCCCGTAAATCCCGGCTCGGCCCGTATAGTCGAATGTATACAAAGAAAGTAAGCAGGGAGTAAACTCATTTCCCGAACGATTTTTAAAATTATTTTTTCACCACTAAAACCCATGAGACTTGTAGTTTTCAAAAATATTTTCATTTTTGATGAGACGCCGAATGAAAGCAGTTTAATCGCCGGCAACCGAAAACCCGCGATTTCCCGTAAATCCCGATCGGCCCGTATAGTCGAATGTATACAAAGAAAGTAAGCAGGGAGTAAACTCATTTCCCGAACGATTTTTAAAATTATTTTTTCACCACTAAAACCCATGAGACTTGTAGTTTTCAAAAATATTTTCATTTTTGATGAGACGCCGAATGAAAGCAGTTTAATCGCCGGCAACCGAAAACCCGCGATTTCCCGTAAATCCCGATCGGCCCGTTAGTCGAATGTATACAAAGAAAGTAAGCAGGGAGTAAACTCATTTCCCGAACGATTTTTAAAATTATTTTTTCACCACTAAAACCCATGAGACTTGTAGTTTTCAAAAATATTTTCATTTTTGATGAGACGCCGAATGAAAGCAGTTTAATCGCCGGCAACCGAAAACCCGCGATTTCCCGTAAATCCCGGACTCGGCCCGTATAGTCGAATGTATACAAAGAAAGTAAGCAGGGAGTAAACTCATTTCCCGAACGATTTTTAAAATTATTTTTTCACCACTAAAACCCATGAGACTTGTAGTTTTCAAAAATATTTTCATTTTTGATGAGACGCCGAATGAAAGCAGTTTAATCGCCGGCAACCGAAAACCCGCGATTTCCCGTAAATCCCTCGGCCCTATAGTCGAATGTATACAAAGAAAGTAAGCAGGGAGTAAACTCAATTTCCCGAACGATTTTTAAAATTATTTTTTCACCACTAAAACCCATGAGACTTGTAGTTTTCAAAAATATTTTCATTTTTGATGAGACGCCGAATGAAAGCAGTTTAATCGCCGGCAACCGAAAACCCGCGATTTCCCGTAAATCCCGGACTCGGCCCGTATAGTCGAATGTATACAAAGAAAGTAAGCAGGGAGTAAACTCATTTCCCGAACGATTTTTAAAATTATTTTTTCACCACTAAAACCCATGAGACTTGTAGTTTTCAAAAATATTTTCATTTTTGATGAGACGCCGAATGAAAGCAGTTTAATCGCCGGCAACCGAAAACCCGCGATTTCCCGTAAATCCCGGACTCGGCCCGTCGAATGTATACAAAGAAAGTAAGCAGGGAGTAAACTCATTTCCCGAACGATTTTTAAAATTATTTTTTCACCACTAAAACCCATGAGACTTGTAGTTTTCAAAAATATTTTCATTTTTGATGAGACGCCGAATGAAAGCAGTTTAATCGCCGGCAACCGAAAACCCGCGATTTCCCGTAAATCCCGGACTCGGCCCGTATAGTCGAATGTATACAAAGAAAGTAAGCAGGGAGTAAACTCATTTCCCGAACGATTTTTAAAATTTTTTTTCACCACTAAAACCCATGAGACTTGTAGTTTTCAAAAATATTTTCATTTTGATGAGACGCCGAATGAAAGCAGTTTAATCGCCGGCAACCGAAAACCCGCGATTTCCCGTAAATCCCGGACTCGGCCCGTATAGTCGAATGTATACAAAGAAAGTAAGCAGGGAGTAAACTCATTTCCCGAACGATTTTTAAAATTATTTTTTCACCACTAAAACCCATGAGACTTGTAGTTTTCAAAAATATTTTCATTTTTGATGAGACGCCGAATGAAAGCAGTTTAATCGCCGGCAACCGAAAACCCGCGATTTCCCGTAAATCCCGGACTCGGCCCGTATAGTCGAATGTATACAAAGAAAGTAAGCAGGGAGTAAACTCATTTCCCGAACGATTTTTAAAATTATTTTTTCACCACTAAAACCCATGAGACTTGTAGTTTTCAAAAATTTTTCATTTTTGATGAGACGCCGAATGAAAGCAGTTTAATCGCCGGCAACCGAAAACCCGCGATTTCCCGTAAATCCCGGTATAGTCGAATGTATACAAAGAAAGTAAGCAGGGAGTAAACTCATTTCCCGAACGATTTTTAAAATTATTTTTTCACCACTAAAACCCATGAGACTTGTAGTTTTCAAAAATATTTTCATTTTTGATGAGACGCCGAATGAAAGCAGTTTAATCGCCGGCAACCGAAAACCCGCGATTTCCCGTAAATCCCGGATCGGCCCGTATAGTCGAATGTATACAAAGAAAGTAAGCAGGGAGTAAACTCATTTCCCGAACGATTTTTAAAATTATTTTTTCACCACTAAAACCCATGAGACTTGTAGTTTTCAAAAATATTTTCATTTTGATGAGACGCCGAATGAAAGCAGTTTAATCGCCGGCAACCGAAAACCCGCGATTTCCCGTAAATCCCGGACTCGGCCCGTATAGTCGAATGTATACAAAGAAAGTAAGCAGGGAGTAAACTCATTTCCCGAACGATTTTTAAAATTATTTTTTCACCACTAAAACCCATGAGACTTGTAGTTTTCAAAAATATTTTCATTTTTGATGAGACGCCGAATGAAAGCAGTTTAATCGCCGGCAACCGAAAACCCGCGATTTCCCGTAAATCCCGGACTCGGCCCGTATAGTCGAATGTATACAAAGAAAGTAAGCAGGGAGTAAACTCATTTCCCGAACGATTTTTAAAATTATTTTTTCACCACTAAAACCCATGAGACTTGTAGTTTTCAAAAATATTTTCATTTTTGATGAGACGCCGAATGAAAGCAGTTTAATCGCCGGCAACCGAAAACCCGCGATTTCCCGTAAATCCCGGACTCGGCCCGTATAGTCGAATGTATACAAAGAAAGTAAGCAGGGAGTAAACTCATTTCCCGAACGATTTTTAAAATTATTTTTTCACCACTAAAACCCATGAGACTTGTAGTTTTCAAAAAATTTTCATTTTTGATGAGACGCCGAATGAAAGCAGTTTAATCGCCGGCAACCGAAAACCCGCGATTTCCCGTAAATCCCGTATAGTCGAATGTATACAAAGAAAGTAAGCAGGGAGTAAACTCATTTCCCGAACGATTTTTAAAATTATTTTTTCACCACTAAAACCCATGAGACTTGTAGTTTTCAAAAATATTTTCATTTTTGATGAGACGCCGAATGAAAGCAGTTTAATCGCCGGCAACCGAAAACCCGCGATTTCCCGTAAATCCCGGACTCGGCCCGTATAGTCGAATGTATACAAAGAAAGTAAGCAGGGAGTAAACTCATTTCCCGAACGATTTTTAAAATTATTTTTTCACCACTAAAACCCATGAGACTTGTAGTTTTCAAAAATATTTTCATTTTTGATGAGACGCCGAATGAAAGCAGTTTAATCGCCGGCAACCGAAAACCCGCGATTTCCCGTAAATCCCGTATAGTCGAATGTATACAAAGAAAGTAAGCAGGGAGTAAACTCATTTCCCGAACGATTTTTAAAATTATTTTTTCACCACTAAAACCCATGAGACTTGTAGTTTTCAAAAATATTTTCATTTTGATGAGACGCCGAATGAAAGCAGTTTAATCGCCGGCAACCGAAAACCCGCGATTTCCCGTAAATCCCGGACTCGGCCCGTATAGTCGAATGTATACAAAGAAAGTAAGCAGGGAGTAAACTCATTTCCCGAACGATTTTTAAAATTATTTTTTCACCACTAAAACCCATGAGACTTGTAGTTTTCAAAAATATTTTCATTTTTGATGAGACGCCGAATGAAAGCAGTTTAATCGCCGGCAACCGAAAACCCGCGATTTCCCGTAAATCCCGGACTCGGCCCGTATAGTCGAATGTATACAAAGAAAGTAAGCAGGGAGTAAACTCATTTCCCGAACGATTTTTAAAATTATTTTTTCACCACTAAAACCCATGAGACTTGTAGTTTTCAAAAATATTTTCATTTTTGATGAGACGCCGAATGAAAGCAGTTTAATCGCCGGCAACCGAAAACCCGCGATTTCCCGTAAATCCCGGACTCGGCCCGTATAGTCGAATGTATACAAAGAAAGTAAGCAGGGAGTAAACTCATTTCCCGAACGATTTTTAAAATTATTTTTTCACCACTAAAACCCATGAGACTTGTAGTTTTCAAAAATATTTTCATTTTGATGAGACGCCGAATGAAAGCAGTTTAATCGCCGGCAACCGAAAACCCGCGATTTCCCGTAAATCCCGGACTCGGCCCGTATAGTCGAATGTATACAAAGAAAGTAAGCAGGGAGTAAACTCATTTCCCGAACGATTTTTAAAATTATTTTTTCACCACTAAAACCCATGAGACTTGTAGTTTTCAAAAATATTTTCATTTTGATGAGACGCCGAATGAAAGCAGTTTAATCGCCGGCAACCGAAAACCCGCGATTTCCCGTAAATCCCGGGATCGGCCCGTATAGTCGAATGTATACAAAGAAAGTAAGCAGGGAGTAAACTCATTTCCCGAACGATTTTTAAAATTATTTTTTCACCACTAAAACCCATGAGACTTGTAGTTTTCAAAAATATTTTCATTTTTGTTGAGACGCCGAATGAAAGCAGTTTAATCGCCGGCAACCGAAAACCCGCGATTTCCCGTAAATCCCGGACTCGGCCCGTATAGTCGAATGTATACAAAGAAAGTAAGCAGGGAGTAAACTCATTTCCCGAACGATTTTTAAAATTATTTTTTCACCACTAAAACCCATGAGACTTGTAGTTTTCAAAAATATTTTCATTTTTGATGAGACGCCGAATGAAAGCAGTTTAATCGCCGGCAACCGAAAACCCGCGATTTCCCGTAAATCCCGGACTCGGCCCGTATAGTCGAATGTATACAAAGAAAGTAAGCAGGGAGTAAACTCATTTCCCGAACGATTTTTAAAATTTTTTTTCACCACTAAAACCCATGAGACTTGTAGTTTTCAAAAATATTTTCATTTTTGATGAGACGCCGAATGAAAGCAGTTTAATCGCCGGCAACCGAAAACCCGCGATTTCCCGTAAATCCCGGACTCGGCCCGTATAGTCGAATGTATACAAAGAAAGTAAGCAGGGAGTAAACTCATTTCCCGAACGATTTTTAAAATTATTTTTTCACCACTAAAACCCATGAGACTTGTAGTTTTCAAAAATATTTTCATTTTTGATGAGACGCCGAATGAAAGCAGTTTAATCGCCGGCAACCGAAAACCCGCGATTTCCCGTAAATCCCGGACTCGGCCCGTATAGTCGAATGTATACAAAGAAAGTAAGCAGGGAGTAAACTCATTTCCCGAACGATTTTTAAAATTATTTTTTCACCACTAAAACCCATGAGACTTGTAGTTTTCAAAAATATTTTCATTTTTGATGAGACGCCGAATGAAAGCAGTTTAATCGCCGGCAACCGAAAACCCGCGATTTCCCGTAAATCCCGGACTCGGCCCGTATAGTCGAATGTATACAAAGAAAGTAAGCAGGGAGTAAACTCATTTCCCGAACGATTTTTAAAATTATTTTTTCACCACTAAAACCCATGAGACTTGTAGTTTTCAAAAATATTTTCATTTTTGATGAGACGCCGAATGAAAGCAGTTTAATCGCCGGCAACCGAAAACCCGCGATTTCCCGTAAATCCCGGACTCGGCCCGTATAGTCGAATGTATACAAAGAAAGTAAGCAGGGAGTAAACTCATTTCCCGAACGATTTTTAAAATTATTTTTTCACCACTAAAACCCATGAGACTTGTAGTTTTCAAAATATTTTCATTTTTGATGAGACGCCGAATGAAAGCAGTTTAATCGCCGGCAACCGAAAACCCGCGATTTCCCGTAAATCCCGGACTCGGCCGTATAGTCGAATGTATACAAAGAAAGTAAGCAGGGAGTAAACTCATTTCCCGAACGATTTTTAAAATTTTTTTTCACCACTAAAACCCATGAGACTTGTAGTTTTCAAAAATATTTTCATTTTTGATGAGACGCCGAATGAAAGCAGTTTAATCGCCGGCAACCGAAAACCCGCGATTTCCCGTAAATCCCGGACTCGGCCCGTATAGTCGAATGTATACAAAGAAAGTAAGCAGGGAGTAAACTCATTTCCCGAACGATTTTTAAAATTATTTTTTCACCACTAAAACCCATGAGACTTGTAGTTTTCAAAAATATTTTCATTTTTGATGAGACGCCGAATGAAAGCAGTTTAATCGCCGGCAACCGAAAACCCGCGATTTCCCGTAAATCCCGGACTCGGCCCGTATAGTCGAATGTATACAAAGAAAGTAAGCAGGGAGTAAACTCATTTCCCGAACGATTTTTAAAATTATTTTTTCACCACTAAAACCCATGAGACTTGTAGTTTTCAAAAATATTTTCATTTTTGATGAGACGCCGAATGAAAGCAGTTTAATCGCCGGCAACCGAAAACCCGCGATTTCCCGTAAATCCCGGATCCCGTATAGTCGAATGTATACAAAGAAAGTAAGCAGGGAGTAAACTCATTTCCCGAACGATTTTTAAAATTATTTTTTCACCACTAAAACCCATGAGACTTGTAGTTTTCAAAAATATTTTCATTTTTGATGAGACGCCGAATGAAAGCAGTTTAATCGCCGGCAACCGAAAACCCGCGATTTCCCGTAAATCCCGGACTCGGCCCGTATAGTCGAATGTATACAAAGAAAGTAAGCAGGGAGTAAACTCATTTCCCGAACGATTTTTAATTTTAATTTTTTTCACCACTAAAACCCATGAGACTTGTAGTTTTCAAAAATATTTTCATTTTTGATGAGACGCCGAATGAAAGCAGTTTAATCGCCGGCAACCGAAAACCCGCGATTTCCCGTAAATCCCGTATAGTCGAATGTATACAAAGAAAGTAAGCAGGGAGTAAACTCATTTCCCGAACGATTTTTAAAATTATTTTTTCACCACTAAAACCCATGAGACTTGTAGTTTTCAAAAATATTTTCATTTTTGATGAGACGCCGAATGAAAGCAGTTTAATCGCCGGCAACCGAAAACCCGCGATTTCCCGTAAATCCCGGACTCGGCCCGTATAGTCGAATGTATACAAAGAAAGTAAGCAGGGAGTAAACTCATTTCCCGAACGATTTTTAAAATTATTTTTTCACCACTAAAACCCATGAGACTTGTAGTTTTCAAAAATATTTTCATTTTTGATGAGACGCCGAATGAAAGCAGTTTAATCGCCGGCAACCGAAAACCCGCGATTTCCCGTAAATCCCGGACTCGGCCCGTATAGTCGAATGTATACAAAGAAAGTAAGCAGGGAGTAAACTCATTTCCCGAACGATTTTTAAAATTATTTTTTCACCACTAAAACCCATGAGACTTGTAGTTTTCAAAAATATTTTCATTTTTGATGAGACGCCGAATGAAAGCAGTTTAATCGCCGGCAACCGAAAACCCGCGATTTCCCGTAAATCCCGGACTCGGCCCGTATAGTCGAATGTATACAAAGAAAGTAAGCAGGGAGTAAACTCATTTCCCGAACGATTTTTAAAATTATTTTTTCACCACTAAAACCCATGAGACTTGTAGTTTTCAAAAATATTTTCATTTTTGATGAGACGCCGAATGAAAGCAGTTTAATCGCCGGCAACCGAAAACCCGCGATTTCCCGTAAATCCCGGACTCGGCCCGTATAGTCGAATGTATACAAAGAAAGTAAGCAGGGAGTAAACTCATTTCCCGAACGATTTTTAAAATTATTTTTTCACCACTAAAACCCATGAGACTTGTAGTTTTCAAAAATATTTTCATTTTTGATGAGACGCCGAATGAAAGCAGTTTAATCGCCGGCAACCGAAAACCCGCGATTTCCCGTAAATCCCGTATAGTCGAATGTATACAAAGAAAGTAAGCAGGGAGTAAACTCATTTCCCGAACGATTTTTAAAATTATTTTTTCACCACTAAAACCCATGAGACTTGTAGTTTTCAAAAATATTTTCATTTTTGATGAGACGCCGAATGAAAGCAGTTTAATCGCCGGCAACCGAAAACCCGCGATTTCCCGTAAATCCCGGACTCGGCCCGTATAGTCGAATGTATACAAAGAAAGTAAGCAGGGAGTAAACTCATTTCCCGAACGATTTTTAAAATTATTTTTTCACCACTAAAACCCATGAGACTTGTAGTTTTCAAAAATATTTTCATTTTTGATGAGACGCCGAATGAAAGCAGTTTAATCGCCGGCAACCGAAAACCCGCGATTTCCCGTAAATCCCGTATAGTCGAATGTATACAAAGAAAGTAAGCAGGGAGTAAACTCATTTCCCGAACGATTTTTAAAATTATTTTTTCACCACTAAAACCCATGAGACTTGTAGTTTTCAAAAATATTTTCATTTTTGATGAGACGCCGAATGAAAGCAGTTTAATCGCCGGCAACCGAAAACCCGCGATTTCCCGTAAATCCCGGATCGGCCCGTATAGTCGAATGTATACAAAGAAAGTAAGCAGGGAGTAAACTCATTTCCCGAACGATTTTTAAAATTATTTTTTCACCACTAAAACCCATGAGACTTGTAGTTTTCAAAAATTTTTCATTTTTGATGAGACGCCGAATGAAAGCAGTTTAATCGCCGGCAACCGAAAACCCGCGATTTCCCGTAAATCCCGGACTCGGCCCGTATAGTCGAATGTATACAAAGAAAGTAAGCAGGGAGTAAACTCATTTCCCGAACGATTTTTAAAATTATTTTTTCACCACTAAAACCCATGAGACTTGTAGTTTTCAAAAATATTTTCATTTTTGATGAGACGCCGAATGAAAGCAGTTTAATCGCCGGCAACCGAAAACCCGCGATTTCCCGTAAATCTCGGCCCGTATAGTCGAATGTATACAAAGAAAGTAAGCAGGGAGTAAACTCATTTCCCGAACGATTTTTAAAATTATTTTTTCACCACTAAAACCCATGAGACTTGTAGTTTTCAAAAATGATTTCATTTTGATGAGACGCCGAATGAAAGCAGTTTAATCGCCGGCAACCGAAAACCCGCGATTTCCCGTAAATCCCGGACTCGGCCCGTATAGTCGAATGTATACAAAGAAAGTAAGCAGGGAGTAAACTCATTTCCCGAACGATTTTTAAAATTATTTTTTCACCACTAAAACCCATGAGACTTGTAGTTTTCAAAAATATTTTCATTTTTGATGAGACGCCGAATGAAAGCAGTTTAATCGCCGGCAACCGAAAACCCGCGATTTCCCGTAAATCCCGTATAGTCGAATGTATACAAAGAAAGTAAGCAGGGAGTAAACTCATTTCCCGAACGATTTTTAAAATTATTTTTTCACCACTAAAACCCATGAGACTTGTAGTTTTCAAAAATATTTTCATTTTTGATGAGACGCCGAATGAAAGCAGTTTAATCGCCGGCAACCGAAAACCCGCGATTTCCCGTAAATCCCGGACTCGGCCCGTATAGTCGAATGTATACAAAGAAAGTAAGCAGGGAGTAAACTCATTTCCCGAACGATTTTTAAAATTATTTTTTCACCACTAAAACCCATGAGACTTGTAGTTTTCAAAAATATTTTCATTTTTGATGAGACGCCGAATGAAAGCAGTTTAATCGCCGGCAACCGAAAACCCGCGATTTCCCGTAAATCCCGGACTCGGCCCGTATAGTCGAATGTATACAAAGAAAGTAAGCAGGGAGTAAACTCATTTCCCGAACGATTTTTAAAATTATTTTTTCACCACTAAAACCCATGAGACTTGTAGTTTTCAAAAATATTTTCATTTTTGATGAGACGCCGAATGAAAGCAGTTTAATCGCCGGCAACCGAAAACCCGCGATTTCCCGTAAATCCCGGATCGGCCCGTATAGTCGAATGTATACAAAGAAAGTAAGCAGGGAGTAAACTCATTTCCCGAACGATTTTTAAAATTATTTTTTCACCACTAAAACCCATGAGACTTGTAGTTTTCAAAAATATTTTCATTTTTGATGAGACGCCGAATGAAAGCAGTTTAATCGCCGGCAACCGAAAACCCGCGATTTCCCGTAAATCCCGGACTCGGCCCGTATAGTCGAATGTATACAAAGAAAGTAAGCAGGGAGTAAACTCATTTCCCGAACGATTTTTAAAATTATTTTTTCACCACTAAAACCCATGAGACTTGTAGTTTTCAAAAATATTTTCATTTTTGATGAGACGCCGAATGAAAGCAGTTTAATCGCCGGCAACCGAAAACCCGCGATTTCCCGTAAATCCCGTATAGTCGAATGTATACAAAGAAAGTAAGCAGGGAGTAAACTCATTTCCCGAACGATTTTTAAAATTATTTTTTCACCACTAAAACCCATGAGACTTGTAGTTTTCAAAAATATTTTCATTTTTGATGAGACGCCGAATGAAAGCAGTTTAATCGCCGGCAACCGAAAACCCGCGATTTCCCGTAAATCCCGGACTCGGCCCGTATAGTCGAATGTATACAAAGAAAGTAAGCAGGGAGTAAACTCATTTCCCGAACGATTTTTAAAATTATTTTTTCACCACTAAAACCCATGAGACTTGTAGTTTTCAAAAATATTTTCATTTTTGATGAGACGCCGAATGAAAGCAGTTTAATCGCCGGCAACCGAAAACCCGCGATTTCCCGTAAATCCCGTATAGTCGAATGTATACAAAGAAAGTAAGCAGGGAGTAAACTCATTTCCCGAACGATTTTTAAAATTATTTTTTCACCACTAAAACCCATGAGACTTGTAGTTTTCAAAAATATTTTCATTTTTGATGAGACGCCGAATGAAAGCAGTTTAATCGCCGGCAACCGAAAACCCGCGATTTCCCGTAAATCCCGGACTCGGCCCGTATAGTCGAATGTATACAAAGAAAGTAAGCAGGGAGTAAACTCATTTCCCGAACGATTTTTAAAATTATTTTTTCACCACTAAAACCCATGAGACTTGTAGTTTTCAAAAATTTTTCATTTTTGATGAGACGCCGAATGAAAGCAGTTTAATCGCCGGCAACCGAAAACCCGCGATTTCCCGTAAATCCCGGACTCGGCCCGTATAGTCGAATGTATACAAAGAAAGTAAGCAGGGAGTAAACTCATTTCCCGAACGATTTTTAAAATTATTTTTTCACCACTAAAACCCATGAGACTTGTAGTTTTCAAAAATATTTTCATTTTTGATGAGACGCCGAATGAAAGCAGTTTAATCGCCGGCAACCGAAAACCCGCGATTTCCCGTAAATCCCGGACTCGGCCCGTATAGTCGAATGTATACAAAGAAAGTAAGCAGGGAGTAAACTCATTTCCCGAACGATTTTTAAAATTATTTTTTCACCACTAAAACCCATGAGACTTGTAGTTTTCAAAAATATTTTCATTTTTGATGAGACGCCGAATGAAAGCAGTTTAATCGCCGGCAACCGAAAACCCGCGATTTCCCGTAAATCCCGGACTCGGCCCGTATAGTCGAATGTATACAAAGAAAGTAAGCAGGGAGTAAACTCATTTCCCGAACGATTTTTAAAATTATTTTTTCACCACTAAAACCCATGAGACTTGTAGTTTTCAAAAATATTTTCATTTTTGATGAGACGCCGAATGAAAGCAGTTTAATCGCCGGCAACCGAAAACCCGCGATTTCCCGTAAATCCCGGACTCGGCCCGTATAGTCGAATGTATACAAAGAAAGTAAGCAGGGAGTAAACTCATTTCCCGAACGATTTTTAAAATTATTTTTTCACCACTAAAACCCATGAGACTTGTAGTTTTAAAAATATTTTCATTTTTGATGAGACGCCGAATGAAAGCAGTTTAATCGCCGGCAACCGAAAACCCGCGATTTCCCGTAAATCCCGGACTCGGCCCGTATAGTCGAATGTATACAAAGAAAGTAAGCAGGGAGTAAACTCATTTCCCGAACGATTTTTAAAATTATTTTTTCACCACTAAAACCCATGAGACTTGTAGTTTTCAAAAATATTTTCATTTTTGATGAGACGCCGAATGAAAGCAGTTTAATCGCCGGCAACCGAAAACCCGCGA
The DNA here is from genome assembly GCA_030067915.1 of Hydractinia echinata. NCBI lineage: Eukaryota > Metazoa > Cnidaria > Hydrozoa > Anthoathecata > Hydractiniidae > Hydractinia > Hydractinia echinata. The sequence continues at coordinate 19,312 of JASGCC010002454.1, forward strand.
TTTCCCGTAAATCCCGGACTCGGCCCGTATAGTCGAATGTATACAAAGAAAGTAAGCAGGGAGTAAACTCATTTCCCGAACGATTTTTAAAATTATTTTTTCACCACTAAAACCCATGAGACTTGTAGTTTTCAAAAATATTTTCATTTTTGATGAGACGCCGAATGAAAGCAGTTTAATCGCCGGCAACCGAAAACCCGCGATTTCCCGTAAATCCCGGACTCGGCCCGTATAGTCGAATGTATACAAAGAAAGTAAGCAGGGAGTAAACTCATTTCCCGAACGATTTTTAAAATTATTTTTTCACCACTAAAACCCATGAGACTTGTAGTTTTCAAAAATATTTTCATTTTTGATGAGACGCCGAATGAAAGCAGTTTAATCGCCGGCAACCGAAAACCCGCGATTTCCCGTAAATCCCGGACTCGGCCCGTATAGTCGAATGTATACAAAGAAAGTAAGCAGGGAGTAAACTCATTTCCCGAACGATTTTTAAAATTATTTTTTCACCACTAAAACCCATGAGACTTGTAGTTTTCAAAAATATTTTCATTTTTGATGAGACGCCGAATGAAAGCAGTTTAATCGCCGGCAACCGAAAACCCGCGATTTCCCGTAAATCCCGGACTCGGCCCGTATAGTCGAATGTATACAAAGAAAGTAAGCAGGGAGTAAACTCATTTCCCGAACGATTTTTAAAATTATTTTTTCACCACTAAAACCCATGAGACTTGTAGTTTTCAAAAATATTTTCATTTTTGATGAGACGCCGAATGAAAGCAGTTTAATCGCCGGCAACCGAAAACCCGCGATTTCCCGTAAATCCCGGACTCGGCCCGTATAGTCGAATGTATACAAAGAAAGTAAGCAGGGAGTAAACTCATTTCCCGAACGATTTTTAAAATTATTTTTTCACCACTAAAACCCATGAGACTTGTAGTTTTCAAAAATATTTTCATTTTTGATGAGACGCCGAATGAAAGCAGTTTAATCGCCGGCAACCGAAAACCCGCGATTTCCCGTAAATCCCGGACTCGGCCCGTATAGTCGAATGTATACAAAGAAAGTAAGCAGGGAGTAAACTCATTTCCCGAACGATTTTTAAAATTATTTTTTCACCACTAAAACCCATGAGACTTGTAGTTTTCAAAAATATTTTCATTTTTGATGAGACGCCGAATGAAAGCAGTTTAATCGCCGGCAACCGAAAACCCGCGATTTCCCGTAAATCCCGGACTCGGCCCGTATAGTCGAATGTATACAAAGAAAGTAAGCAGGGAGTAAACTCATTTCCCGAACGATTTTTAAAATTTTTTTTCACCACTAAAACCCATGAGACTTGTAGTTTTCAAAAATATTTTCATTTTTGATGAGACGCCGAATGAAAGCAGTTTAATCGCCGGCAACCGAAAACCCGCGATTTCCCGTAAATCCCGGACTCGGCCCGTATAGTCGAATGTATACAAAGAAAGTAAGCAGGGAGTAAACTCATTTCCCGAACGATTTTTAAAATTATTTTTTCACCACTAAAACCCATGAGACTTGTAGTTTTCAAAAATATTTTCATTTTTGATGAGACGCCGAATGAAAGCAGTTTAATCGCCGGCAACCGAAAACCCGCGATTTCCCGTAAATCCCGGACTCGGCCCGTATAGTCGAATGTATACAAAGAAAGTAAGCAGGGAGTAAACTCATTTCCCGAACGATTTTTAAAATTATTTTTTCACCACTAAAACCCATGAGACTTGTAGTTTTCAAAAATATTTTCATTTTTGATGAGACGCCGAATGAAAGCAGTTTAATCGCCGGCAACCGAAAACCCGCGATTTCCCGTAAATCCCGGACTCGGCCCGTATAGTCGAATGTATACAAAGAAAGTAAGCAGGGAGTAAACTCATTTCCCGAACGATTTTTAAAATTATTTTTTCACCACTAAAACCCATGAGACTTGTAGTTTTCAAAAATATTTTCATTTTTGATGAGACGCCGAATGAAAGCAGTTTAATCGCCGGCAACCGAAAACCCGCGATTTCCCGTAAATCCCGGACTCGGCCCGTATAGTCGAATGTATACAAAGAAAGTAAGCAGGGAGTAAACTCATTTCCCGAACGATTTTTAAAATTATTTTTTCACCACTAAAACCCATGAGACTTGTAGTTTTCAAAATATTTTCATTTTTGATGAGACGCCGAATGAAAGCAGTTTAATCGCCGGCAACCGAAAACCCGCGATTTCCCGTAAATCCCGGACTCGGCCCGTATAGTCGAATGTATACAAAGAAAGTAAGCAGGGAGTAAACTCATTTCCCGAACGATTTTTAAAATTATTTTTTCACCACTAAAACCCATGAGACTTGTAGTTTTCAAAAATATTTTCATTTTTGATGAGACGCCGAATGAAAGCAGTTTAATCGCCGGCAACCGAAAACCCGCGATTTCCCGTAAATCCCGGACTCGGCCCGTATAGTCGAATGTATACAAAGAAAGTAAGCAGGGAGTAAACTCATTTCCCGAACGATTTTTAAAATTATTTTTTCACCACTAAAACCCATGAGACTTGTAGTTTTCAAAAATATTTTCATTTTTGATGAGACGCCGAATGAAAGCAGTTTAATCGCCGGCAACCGAAAACCCGCGATTTCCCGTAAATCCCGGACTCGGCCCGTATAGTCGAATGTATACAAAGAAAGTAAGCAGGGAGTAAACTCATTTCCCGAACGATTTTTAAAATTATTTTTTCACCACTAAAACCCATGAGACTTGTAGTTTTCAAAAATATTTTCATTTTTGATGAGACGCCGAATGAAAGCAGTTTAATCGCCGGCAACCGAAAACCCGCGATTTCCCGTAAATCCCGGACTCGGCCCGTATAGTCGAATGTATACAAAGAAAGTAAGCAGGGAGTAAACTCATTTCCCGAACGATTTTTAAAATTATTTTTTCACCACTAAAACCCATGAGACTTGTAGTTTTCAAAAATATTTTCATTTTGATGAGACGCCGAATGAAAGCAGTTTAATCGCCGGCAACCGAAAACCCGCGATTTCCCGTAAACTCCCGTATAGTCGAATGTATACAAAGAAAGTAAGCAGGGAGTAAACTCATTTCCCGAACGATTTTTAAAATTATTTTTTCACCACTAAAACCCATGAGACTTGTAGTTTTCAAAAATATTTTCATTTTTGATGAGACGCCGAATGAAAGCAGTTTAATCGCCGGCAACCGAAAACCCGCGATTTCCCGTAAATCCCGGACTCGGCCCGTATAGTCGAATGTATACAAAGAAAGTAAGCAGGGAGTAAACTCATTTCCCGAACGATTTTTAAAATTATTTTTTCACCACTAAAACCCATGAGACTTGTAGTTTTCAAAAATATTTTCATTTTTGATGAGACGCCGAATGAAAGCAGTTTAATCGCCGGCAACCGAAAACCCGCGATTTCCCGTAAATCCCGTATAGTCGAATGTATACAAAGAAAGTAAGCAGGGAGTAAACTCATTTCCCGAACGATTTTTAAAATTATTTTTTCACCACTAAAACCCATGAGACTTGTAGTTTTCAAAAATATTTTCATTTTTGATGAGACGCCGAATGAAAGCAGTTTAATCGCCGGCAACCGAAAACCCGCGATTTCCCGTAAATCCCGGACTCGGCCCGTATAGTCGAATGTATACAAAGAAAGTAAGCAGGGAGTAAACTCATTTCCCGAACGATTTTTAAAATTATTTTTTCACCACTAAAACCCATGAGACTTGTAGTTTTCAAAAATATTTTCATTTTTGATGAGACGCCGAATGAAAGCAGTTTAATCGCCGGCAACCGAAAACCCGCGATTTCCCGTAAATCCCGTATAGTCGAATGTATACAAAGAAAGTAAGCAGGGAGTAAACTCATTTCCCGAACGATTTTTAAAATTATTTTTTCACCACTAAAACCCATGAGACTTGTAGTTTTCAAAAATATTTTCATTTTTGATGAGACGCCGAATGAAAGCAGTTTAATCGCCGGCAACCGAAAACCCGCGATTTCCCGTAAATCCCGGACTCGGCCCGTATAGTCGAATGTATACAAAGAAAGTAAGCAGGGAGTAAACTCATTTCCCGAACGATTTTTAAATTATTTTTTCACCACTAAAACCCATGAGACTTGTAGTTTTCAAAAATATTTTCATTTTTGATGAGACGCCGAATGAAAGCAGTTTAATCGCCGGCAACCGAAAACCCGCGATTTCCCGTAAATCCCGGACTCGGCCCGTATAGTCGAATGTATACAAAGAAAGTAAGCAGGGAGTAAACTCATTTCCCGAACGATTTTTAAAATTATTTTTTCACCACTAAAACCCATGAGACTTGTAGTTTTCAAAAATATTTTCATTTTTGATGAGACGCCGAATGAAAGCAGTTTAATCGCCGGCAACCGAAAACCCGCGATTTCCCGTAAATCCCGGACTCGGCCCGTATAGTCGAATGTATACAAAGAAAGTAAGCAGGGAGTAAACTCATTTCCCGAACGATTTTTAAAATTATTTTTTCACCACTAAAACCCATGAGACTTGTAGTTTTCAAAAATATTTTCATTTTTGATGAGACGCCGAATGAAAGCAGTTTAATCGCCGGCAACCGAAAACCCGCGATTTCCCGTAAATCGGCCCGTATAGTCGAATGTATACAAAGAAAGTAAGCAGGGAGTAAACTCATTTCCCGAACGATTTTTAAAATTATTTTTTCACCACTAAAACCCATGAGACTTGTAGTTTTCAAAAATATTTTCATTTTTGATGAGACGCCGAATGAAAGCAGTTTAATCGCCGGCAACCGAAAACCCGCGATTTCCCGTAAATCCCGGACTCGGCCCGTATAGTCGAATGTATACAAAGAAAGTAAGCAGGGAGTAAACTCATTTCCCGAACGATTTTTAAAATTATTTTTTCACCACTAAAACCCATGAGACTTGTAGTTTTCAAAAATATTTTCATTTTTGATGAGACGCCGAATGAAAGCAGTTTAATCGCCGGCAACCGAAAACCCGCGATTTCCCGTAAATCCCGGACTCGGCCCGTATAGTCGAATGTATACAAAGAAAGTAAGCAGGGAGTAAACTCATTTCCCGAACGATTTTTAAAATTATTTTTTCACCACTAAAACCCATGAGACTTGTAGTTTTCAAAAATATTTTCATTTTTGATGAGACGCCGAATGAAAGCAGTTTAATCGCCGGCAACCGAAAACCCGCGATTTCCCGTAAATCCCGGACTCGGCCCGTATAGTCGAATGTATACAAAGAAAGTAAGCAGGGAGTAAACTCATTTCCCGAACGATTTTTAAAATTATTTTTTCACCACTAAAACCCATGAGACTTGTAATTTTCCAAAATATTTTCATTTTTGATGAGACGCCGAATGAAAGCAGTTTAATCGCCGGCAACCGAAAACCCGCGATTTCCCGTAAATCCCGGACTCGGCCCGTATAGTCGAATGTATACAAAGAAAGTAAGCAGGGAGTAAACTCATTTCCCGAACGATTTTTAAAATTATTTTTTCACCACTAAAACCCATGAGACTTGTAGTTTTCAAAAATATTTTCATTTTTGATGAGACGCCGAATGAAAGCAGTTTAATCGCCGGCAACCGAAAACCCGCGATTTCCCGTAAATCCCGTATAGTCGAATGTATACAAAGAAAGTAAGCAGGGAGTAAACTCATTTCCCGAACGATTTTTAAAATTATTTTTTCACCACTAAAACCCATGAGACTTGTAGTTTTCAAAAATATTTTCATTTTTGATGAGACGCCGAATGAAAGCAGTTTAATCGCCGGCAACCGAAAACCCGCGATTTCCCGTAAATCCCGGACTCCCGTATAGTCGAATGTATACAAAGAAAGTAAGCAGGGAGTAAACTCATTTCCCGAACGATTTTTAAAATTTTTTTTCACCACTAAAACCCATGAGACTTGTAGTTTTCAAAAATATTTTCATTTTTGATGAGACGCCGAATGAAAGCAGTTTAATCGCCGGCAACCGAAAACCCGCGATTTCCCGTAAATCCCGGACTCGGCCCGTATAGTCGAATGTATACAAAGAAAGTAAGCAGGGAGTAAACTCATTTCCCGAACGATTTTTAAAATTATTTTTTCACCACTAAAACCCATGAGACTTGTAGTTTTCAAAAATATTTTCATTTTTGATGAGACGCCGAATGAAAGCAGTTTAATCGCCGGCAACCGAAAACCCGCGATTTCCCGTAAATCCCGGACTCGGCCCGTATAGTCGAATGTATACAAAGAAAGTAAGCAGGGAGTAAACTCATTTCCCGAACGATTTTTAAAATTATTTTTTCACCACTAAAACCCATGAGACTTGTAGTTTTCAAAAATATTTTCATTTTTGATGAGACGCCGAATGAAAGCAGTTTAATCGCCGGCAACCGAAAACCCGCGATTTCCCGTAAATCCCGTATAGTCGAATGTATACAAAGAAAGTAAGCAGGGAGTAAACTCATTTCCCGAACGATTTTTAAAATTATTTTTTCCCACTAAAACCCATGAGACTTGTAGTTTTCAAAAATATTTTCATTTTGATGAGACGCCGAATGAAAGCAGTTTAATCGCCGGCAACCGAAAACCCGCGATTTCCCGTAAATCCCGGACTCGGCCGTATAGTCGAATGTATACAAAGAAAGTAAGCAGGGAGTAAACTCATTTCCCGAACGATTTTTAAAATTATTTTTTCACCACTAAAACCCATGAGACTTGTAGTTTTCAAAAATATTTTCATTTTTGATGAGACGCCGAATGAAAGCAGTTTAATCCGGCAACCGAAAACCCGCGATTTCCCGTAAATCCCGTATAGTCGAATGTATACAAAGAAAGTAAGCAGGGAGTAAACTCATTTCCCGAACGATTTTTAAAATTATTTTTTCACCACTAAAACCCATGAGACTTGTAGTTTTCAAAAATATTTTCATTTTTGATGAGACGCCGAATGAAAGCAGTTTAATCGCCGGCAACCGAAAACCCGCGATTTCCCGTAAATCCCGTATAGTCGAATGTATACAAAGAAAGTAAGCAGGGAGTAAACTCATTTCCCGAACGATTTTTAAAATTATTTTTTCACCACTAAAACCCATGAGACTTGTAGTTTTCAAAAATATTTTCATTTTTGATGAGACGCCGAATGAAAGCAGTTTAATCGCCGGCAACCGAAAACCCGCGATTTCCCGTAAATCCCGGACTCCCGTATAGTCGAATGTATACAAAGAAAGTAAGCAGGGAGTAAACTCATTTCCCGAACGATTTTTAAAATTATTTTTTCACCACTAAAACCCATGAGACTTGTAGTTTTCAAAAATTTTTCATTTTGATGAGACGCCGAATGAAAGCAGTTTAATCGCCGGCAACCGAAAACCCGCGATTTCCCGTAAATCCCTCCGTATAGTCGAATGTATACAAAGAAAGTAAGCAGGGAGTAAACTCATTTCCCGAACGATTTTTAAAATTATTTTTTCACCACTAAAACCCATGAGACTTGTAGTTTTCAAAAATATTTTCATTTTTGATGAGACGCCGAATGAAAGCAGTTTAATCGCCGGCAACCGAAAACCCGCGATTTCCCGTAAATCCCGTATAGTCGAATGTATACAAAGAAAGTAAGCAGGGAGTAAACTCATTTCCCGAACGATTTTTAAAATTATTTTTTCACCACTAAAACCCATGAGACTTGTAGTTTTCAAAAATATTTTCATTTTTGATGAGACGCCGAATGAAAGCAGTTTAATCGCCGGCAACCGAAAACCCGCGATTTCCCGTAAATCCCGGATCGGCCGTATAGTCGAATGTATACAAAGAAAGTAAGCAGGGAGTAAACTCATTTCCCGAACGATTTTTAAAATTATTTTTCACCACTAAAACCCATGAGACTTGTAGTTTTCAAAAATATTTTCATTTTTGATGAGACGCCGAATGAAAGCAGTTTAATCGCCGGCAACCGAAAACCCGCGATTTCCCGTAAATCCCGTATAGTCGAATGTATACAAAGAAAGTAAGCAGGGAGTAAACTCATTTCCCGAACGATTTTTAAAATTATTTTTTCACCACTAAAACCCATGAGACTTGTAGTTTTCAAAAATTTTTCATTTTGATGAGACGCCGAATGAAAGCAGTTTAATCGCCGGCAACCGAAAACCCGCGATTTCCCGTAAATCCCGGACTCCCGTATAGTCGAATGTATACAAAGAAAGTAAGCAGGGAGTAAACTCATTTCCCGAACGATTTTTAAAATTATTTTTTCACCACTAAAACCCATGAGACTTGTAGTTTTCAAAAAATTTTCATTTTTGATGAGACGCCGAATGAAAGCAGTTTAATCGCCGGTAACCGAAAACCCGCGATTTCCCGTAAATCCCGTATAGTCGAATGTATACAAAGAAAGTAAGCAGGGAGTAAACTCATTTCCCGAACGATTTTTAAAATTATTTTTTCACCACTAAAACCCATGAGACTTGTAGTTTTCAAAAATATTTTCATTTTTGATGAGACGCCGAATGAAAGCAGTTTAATCGCCGGCAACCGAAAACCCGCGATTTCCCGTAAATCCCGGACTCGGCCCGTATAGTCGAATGTATACAAAGAAAGTAAGCAGGGAGTAAACTCATTTCCCGAACGATTTTTAAATTATTTTTTCACCACTAAAACCCATGAGACTTGTAGTTTTCAAAAATATTTTCATTTTTGATGAGACGCCGAATGAAAGCAGTTTAATCGCCGGCAACCGAAAACCCGCGATTTCCCGTAAATCCCGTATAGTCGAATGTATACAAAGAAAGTAAGCAGGGAGTAAACTCATTTCCCGAACGATTTTTAAAATTATTTTTTCACCACTAAAACCCATGAGACTTGTAGTTTTCAAAAATATTTTCATTTTTGATGAGACGCCGAATGAAAGCAGTTTAATCGCCGGCAACCGAAAACCCGCGATTTCCCGTAAATCCCGGA
>JASGCC010002455.1:0-28293 GCA_030067915.1 Hydractinia echinata
TTTAACAGTGAAACGATTGACTGTGGGATTAATTGAACTGATTTTGGACTTTGACCTTATAAATGTGATAAATGAGACAATTGGACTCCAAGAAATAACATTCTTCTTAATTTGACATGATTGCTGGAACTCAGCAATTACACTGGGCGCTGTGGTAGCGCTTTATTTAAAATTTAGATAAATAAGTCATTTTTCACTGTGGGACCAATCCTCCGTTAGCGCGCGCTGAAGAAATAGAGACAGTTTCAAAAACTACATTTCAATTGACTTTCTAACGGTATCAGTCCGTTTGAGTTACAACGGTTGCGTCACATATTCGTACCAACATGTATTTAGCGATATTTTTCTGATATTACTAGGTTGCATCGCTTTTAACAGTGAAACGATTGACTGTGGGACTTAATTGAACTGATTTTGGACTTTGACCTTATAAATGTGATAAATGAGACAATTGGACTCCAAGAAATAACATTCTTCTTAATTTGACATGATTGCTGGAACTCAGCAATTACACTGGGCGCTGTGGTAGCGCTTTATTTAAAAATTTAGATAAATAAGTCATTTTTACTGTGGGACCAATCCTAGCCGTTAGCGCGCGCTGAAGAAATAGAGACAGTTTCAAAAACTACATTTCATTGACTTTCTAACGGTATCAGTCCGTTTGAGTTACAACGGTTGCGTCACATATTCGTACCAACATGTATTTAGCGATATTTTTCTGATATTACTAGGTTGCATCGCTTTTAACAGTGAAACGATTGACTGTGGGACTTAATTGAACTGATTTTGGACTTTGACCTTATAAATGTGATAAATGAGACAATTGGACTCCAAGAAATAACATTCTTCTTAATTTGACATGATTGCTGGAACTCAGCAATTACACTGGGCGCTGTGGTAGCGCTTTATTTAAAAATTTAGATAAATAAGTCATTTTTACTGTGGGACCAATCCTAGCCGTTAGCGCGCGCTGAAGAAATAGAGACAGTTTCAAAAACTACATTTCATTGACTTTCTAACGGTATCAGTCCGTTTGAGTTACAACGGTTGCGTCACATATTCGTACCAACATGTATTTAGCGATATTTTTCTGATATTACTAGGTTGCATCGCTTTTAACAGTGAAACGATTGACTGTGGGACTTAATTGAACTGATTTTGGACTTTGACCTTATAAATGTGATAAATGAGACAATTGGACTCCAAGAAATAACATTCTTCTTAATTTGACATGATTGCTGGAACTCAGCAATTACACTGGGCGCTGTGGTAGCGCTTTATTTAAAAATTTAGATAAATAAGTCATTTTTCACTGTGGGACCAATCCTAGCCGTTAGCGCGCGCTGAAGAAATAGAGACAGTTTCAAAAACTACATTTCATTGACTTTCTAACGGTATCAGTCCGTTTGAGTTACAACGGTTGCGTCACATATTCGTACCAACATGTATTTAGCGATATTTTTCTGATATTACTAGGTTGCATCGCTTTTAACAGTGAAACGATTGACTGTGGGACTTAATTGAACTGATTTTGGACTTTGACCTTATAAATGTGATAAATGAGACAATTGGACTCCAAGAAATAACATTCTTCTTAATTTGACATGATTGCTGGAACTCAGCAATTACACTGGGCGCTGTGGTAGCGCTTTATTTAAAAATTTAGATAAATAAGTCATTTTTACTGTGGGACCAATCCTAGCCGTTAGCGCGCTGAAGAAATAGAGACAGTTTCAAAAACTACATTTCATTGACTTTCTAACGGTATCAGTCCGTTTGAGTTACAACGGTTGCGTCACATATTCGTACCAACATGTATTTAGCGATATTTTTCTGATATTACTAGGTTGCATCGCTTTTAACAGTGAAACGATTGACTGTGGGACTTAATTGAACTGATTTTGGACTTTGACCTTATAAATGTGATAAATGAGACAATTGGACTCCAAGAAATAACATTCTTCTTAATTTGACATGATTGCTGGAACTCAGCAATTACACTGGGCGCTGTGGTAGCGCTTTATTTAAAAATTTAGATAAATAAGTCATTTTTACTGTGGGACCAATCCTAGCCGTTAGCGCGCGCTGAAGAAATAGAGACAGTTTCAAAAACTACATTTCATTGACTTTCTAACGGTATCAGTCCGTTTGAGTTACAACGGTTGCGTCACATATTCGTACCAACATGTATTTAGCGATATTTTTCTGATATTACTAGGTTGCATCGCTTTTAACAGTGAAACGATTGACTGTGGGACTTAATTGAACTGATTTTGGACTTTGACCTTATAAATGTGATAAATGAGACAATTGGACTCCAAGAAATAACATTCTTCTTAATTTGACATGATTGCTGGAACTCAGCAATTACACTGGGCGCTGTGGTAGCGCTTTATTTAAAAATTTAGATAAATAAGTCATTTTTACTGTGGGACCAATCCTAGCCGTTAGCGCGCGCTGAAGAAATAGAGACAGTTTCAAAAACTACATTTCATTGACTTTCTAACGGTATCAGTCCGTTTGAGTTACAACGGTTGCGTCACATATTCGTACCAACATGTATTTAGCGATATTTTTCTGATATTACTAGGTTGCATCGCTTTTAACAGTGAAACGATTGACTGTGGGACTTAATTGAACTGATTTTGGACTTTGACCTTATAAATGTGATAAATGAGACAATTGGACTCCAAGAAATAACATTCTTCTTAATTTGACATGATTGCTGGAACTCAGCAATTACACTGGGCGCTGTGGTAGCGCTTTATTTAAAAATTTAGATAAATAAGTCATTTTTACTGTGGGACCAATCCTAGCCGTTAGCGCGCGCTGAAGAAATAGAGACAGTTTCAAAAACTACATTTCATTGACTTTCTAACGGTATCAGTCCGTTTGAGTTACAACGGTTGCGTCACATATTCGTACCAACATGTATTTAGCGATATTTTTCTGATATTACTAGGTTGCATCGCTTTTAACAGTGAAACGATTGACTGTGGGACTTAATTGAACTGATTTTGGACTTTGACCTTATAAATGTGATAAATGAGACAATTGGACTCCAAGAAATAACATTCTTCTTAATTTGACATGATTGCTGGAACTCAGCAATTACACTGGGCGCTGTGGTAGCGCTTTATTTAAAAATTTAGATAAATAAGTCATTTTTACTGTGGGACCAATCCTAGCCGTTAGCGCGCGCTGAAGAAATAGAGACAGTTTCAAAAACTACATTTCATTGACTTTCTAACGGTATCAGTCCGTTTGAGTTACAACGGTTGCGTCACATATTCGTACCAACATGTATTTAGCGATATTTTTCTGATATTACTAGGTTGCATCGCTTTTAACAGTGAAACGATTGACTGTGGGACTTAATTGAACTGATTTTGGACTTTGACCTTATAAATGTGATAAATGAGACAATTGGACTCCAAGAAATAACATTCTTCTTAATTTGACATGATTGCTGGAACTCAGCAATTACACTGGGCGCTGTGGTAGCGCTTTATTTAAAAATTTAGATAAATAAGTCATTTTTACTGTGGGACCAATCCTAGCCGTTAGCGCGCGCTGAAGAAATAGAGACAGTTTCAAAAACTACATTTCATTGACTTTCTAACGGTATCAGTCCGTTTGAGTTACAACGGTTGCGTCACATATTCGTACCAACATGTATTTAGCGATATTTTTCTGATATTACTAGGTTGCATCGCTTTTAACAGTGAAACGATTGACTGTGGGACTTAATTGAACTGATTTTGGACTTTGACCTTATAAATGTGATAAATGAGACAATTGGACTCCAAGAAAAACATTCTTCTTAATTTGACATGATTGCTGGAACTCAGCAATTACACTGGGCGCTGTGGCAGCGCTTTATTTAAAAATTTAGATAAATAAGTCATTTTTACTGTGGAACCAATCCTAGCCGTTAGCGCGCGCTGAAGAAATAGAGACAGTTTCAAAAACTACATTTCATTGACTTTCTAACGTTATCAGTTCGTTTGAGTTACAACGGTTGCGTCACATATTCGTACCAACATGTATTTAGCGATATTTTTCTGATATTACTAGGTTGCATCGCTTTTAACAGTGAAACGATTGACTGTGGGACTTAATTGAACTGATTTTGGACTTTGACCTTATAAATGTGATAAATGAGACAATTGGACTCCAAGAAATAACATTCTTCTTAATTTGACATGATTGCTGGAACTCAGCAATTACACTGGGCGCTGTGGTAGCGCTTTATTTAAAAATTTAGATAAATAAGTCATTTTTCACTGTGGGACCAATCCTAGCGTTAGCGCGCGCTGAAGAAATAGAGACAGTTTCAAAAACTACATTTCATTGACTTTCTAACGGTATCAGTCCGTTTGAGTTACAACGGTTGCGTCACATATTCGTACCAACATGTATTTAGCGATATTTTTCTGATATTACTAGGTTGCATCGCTTTTAACAGTGAAACGATTGACTGTGGGACTTAATTGAACTGATTTTGGACTTTGACCTTATAAATGTGATAAATGAGACAATTGGACTCCAAGAAATAACATTCTTCTTAATTTGACATGATTGCTGGAACTCAGCAATTACACTGGGCGCTGTGGTAGCGCTTTATTTAAAAATTTAGATAAATAAGTCATTTTTCATTGTGGGACCAATCCTAGCCGTTAGCGCGCGCTGAAGAAATAGAGACAGTTTCAAAAACTACATTTCATTGACTTTCTAACGGTATCAGTCCGTTTGAGTTACAACGGTTGCGTCACATATTCGTACCAACATGTATTTAGCGATATTTTTCTGATATTACTAGGTTGCATCGCTTTTAACAGTGAAACGATTGACTGTGGGACTTAATTGAACTGATTTTGGACTTTGACCTTATAAATGTGATAAATGAGACAATTGGACTCCAAGAAATAACATTCTTCTTAATTTGACATGATTGCTGGAACTCAGCAATTACACTGGGCGCTGTGGTAGCGCTTTTTTAAAAATTTAGATAAATAAGTCATTTTTACTGTGGGACCAATCCTAGCCGTTAGCGCGCGCTGAAGAAATAGAGACAGTTTCAAAAACTACATTTCATTGACTTTCTAACGGTATCAGTCCGTTTGAGTTACAACGGTTGCGTCACATATTCGTACCAACATGTATTTAGCGATATTTTTCTGATATTACTAGGTTGCATCGCTTTTAACAGTGAAACGATTGACTGTGGGACTTAATTGAACTGATTTTGGACTTTGACCTTATAAATGTGATAAATGAGACAATTGGACTCCAAGAAATAACATTCTTCTTTCTTTGACATGATTGCTGGACTGTGGGACCAATCCTAGCCGTTAGCGCGCGCTGAAGAAATAGAGACAGTTTCAAAAACTACATTTCATTGACTTTCTAACGGTATCAGTCCGTTTGAGTTACAACGGTTGCGTCACATATTCGTACCAACATGTATTTAGCGATATTTTTCTGATATTACTAGGTTGCATCGCTTTTAACAGTGAAACGATTGACTGTGGGACTTAATTGAACTGATTTTGGACTTTGACCTTATAAATGTGATAAATGAGACAATTGGACTCCAAGAAATAACATTCTTCTTAATTTGACATGATTGCTGGACACTGTGGGTACCAATCTCAGGCCGTTAGCGCGCGCTGAAGAAATAGAGACAGTTTCAAAAACTACATTTCATTGACTTTCTAACGGTATCAGTCCGTTTGAGTTACAACGGTTGCGTCACATATTCGTACCAACATGTATTTAGCGATATTTTTCTGATATTACTAGGTTGCATCGCTTTTAACAGTGAAACGATTGACTGTGGGACTTAATTGAACTGATTTTGGACTTTGACCTTATAAATGTGATAAATGAGACAATTGGACTCCAAGAAATAACATTCTTCTTAATTTGACATGATTGCTGGAACTCAGCAATTACACTGGGCGCTGTGGTAGCGCTTTATTTAAAAATTTAGATAAATAAGTCATTTTTACTGTGGGACCAATCCTAGCCGTTAGCGCGCGCTGAAGAAATAGAGACAGTTTCAAAAACTACATTTCATTGACTTTCTAACGGTATCAGTCCGTTTGAGTTACAACGGTTGCGTCACATATTCGTACCAACATGTATTTAGCGATATTTTTCTGATATTACTAGGTTGCATCGCTTTTAACAGTGAAACGATTGACTGTGGGACTTAATTGAACTGATTTTGGACTTTGACCTTATAAATGTGATAAATGAGACAATTGGACTCCAAGAAATAACATTCTTCTTAATTTGACATGATTGCTGGAACTCAGCAATTACACTGGGCGCTGTGGTAGCGCTTTATTTAAAAATTTAGATAAATAAGTCATTTTTACTGTGGGACCAATCCTAGCCGTTAGCGCGCGCTGAAGAAATAGAGACAGTTTCAAAAACTACATTTCATTGACTTTCTAACGGTATCAGTCCGTTTGAGTTACAACGGTTGCGTCACATATTCGTACCAACATGTATTTAGCGATATTTTTCTGATATTACTAGGTTGCATCGCTTTTAACAGTGAAACGATTGACTGTGGGACTTAATTGAACTGATTTTGGACTTTGACCTTATAAATGTGATAAATGAGACAATTGGACTCCAAGAAATAACATTCTTCTTAATTTGACATGATTGCTGGAACTCAGCAATTACACTGGGCGCTGTGGTAGCGCTTTATTTAAAAATTTAGATAAATAAGTCATTTTTACTGTGGGACCAATCCTAGCCGTTAGCGCGCGCTGAAGAAATAGAGACAGTTTCAAAAACTACATTTCATTGACTTTCTAACGGTATCAGTCCGTTTGAGTTACAACGGTTGCGTCACATATTCGTACCAACATGTATTTAGCGATATTTTTCTGATATTACTAGGTTGCATCGCTTTTAACAGTGAAACGATTGACTGTGGGACTTAATTGAACTGATTTTGGACTTTGACCTTATAAATGTGATAAATGAGACAATTGGACTCCAAGAAATAACATTCTTCTTAATTTGACATGATTGCTGGAACTCAGCAATTACACTGGGCGCTGTGGTAGCGCTTTATTTAAAAATTTAGATAAATAAGTCATTTTTACTGTGGGACCAATCCTAGCCGTTAGCGCGCGCTGAAGAAATAGAGACAGTTTCAAAAACTACATTTCATTGACTTTCTAACGGTATCAGTCCGTTTGAGTTACAACGGTTGCGTCACATATTCGTACCAACATGTATTTAGCGATATTTTTCTGATATTACTAGGTTGCATCGCTTTTAACAGTGAAACGATTGACTGTGGGACTTAATTGAACTGATTTTGGACTTTGACCTTATAAATGTGATAAATGAGACAATTGGACTCCAAGAAATAACATTCTTCTTATTTGACATGATTTGCTGGGACTGTGGACCAATCTCAGGCCGTTAGCGCGCGCTGAAGAAATAGAGACAGTTTCAAAAACTACATTTCATTGACTTTCTAACGGTATCAGTCCGTTTGAGTTACAACGGTTGCGTCACATATTCGTACCAACATGTATTTAGCGATATTTTTCTGATATTACTAGGTTGCATCGCTTTTAACAGTGAAACGATTGACTGTGGGACTTAATTGAACTGATTTTGGACTTTGACCTTATAAATGTGATAAATGAGACAATTGGACTCCAAGAAATAACATTCTTCTTAATTTGACATGATTGCTGGACACTGTGGGACCAATCTCAGGCCGTTAGCGCGCGCTGAAGAAATAGAGACAGTTTCAAAAACTACATTTCATTGACTTTCTAACGGTATCAGTCCGTTTGAGTTACAACGGTTGCGTCACATATTCGTACCAACATGTATTTAGCGATATTTTTCTGATATTACTAGGTTGCATCGCTTTTAACAGTGAAACGATTGACTGTGGGACTTAATTGAACTGATTTTGGACTTTGACCTTATAAATGTGATAAATGAGACAATTGGACTCCAAGAAATAACATTCTTCTTAATTTGACATGATTGCTGGAACTCAGCAATTACACTGGGCGCTGTGGTAGCGCTTTATTTAAAAATTTAGATAAATAAGTCATTTTTACTGTGGGACCAATCCTAGCCGTTAGCGCGCGCTGAAGAAATAGAGACAGTTTCAAAAACTACATTTCATTGACTTTCTAACGGTATCAGTCCGTTTGAGTTACAACGGTTGCGTCACATATTCGTACCAACATGTATTTAGCGATATTTTTCTGATATTACTAGGTTGCATCGCTTTTAACAGTGAAACGATTGACTGTGGGACTTAATTGAACTGATTTTGGACTTTGACCTTATAAATGTGATAAATGAGACAATTGGACTCCAAGAAATAACATTCTTCTTAATTTGACATGATTGCTGGAACTCAGCAATTACACTGGGCGCTGTGGTAGCGCTTTATTTAAAAATTTAGATAAATAAGTCATTTTTCACTGTGGGACCAATCCTAGCGTTAGCGCGCGCTGAAGAAATAGAGACAGTTTCAAAAACTACATTTCATTGACTTTCTAACGGTATCAGTCCGTTTGAGTTACAACGGTTGCGTCACATATTCGTACCAACATGTATTTAGCGATATTTTTCTGATATTACTAGGTTGCATCGCTTTTAACAGTGAAACGATTGACTGTGGGACTTAATTGAACTGATTTTGGACTTTGACCTTATAAATGTGATAAATGAGACAATTGGACTCCAAGAAATAACATTCTTCTTAATTTGACATGATTGCTGGAACTCAGCAATTACACTGGGCGCTGTGGTAGCGCTTTATTTAAAAATTTAGATAAATAAGTCATTTTTCACTGTGGGACCAATCCTAGCCGTTAGCGCGCGCTGAAGAAATAGAGACAGTTTCAAAAACTACATTTCATTGACTTTCTAACGGTATCAGTCCGTTTGAGTTACAACGGTTGCGTCACATATTCGTACCAACATGTATTTAGCGATATTTTTCTGATATTACTAGGTTGCATCGCTTTTAACAGTGAAACGATTGACTGTGGGACTTAATTGAACTGATTTTGGACTTTGACCTTATAAATGTGATAAATGAGACAATTGGACTCCAAGAAATAACATTCTTCTTAATTTGACATGATTGCTGGAACTCAGCAATTACACTGGGCGCTGTGGTAGCGCTTTATTTAAAAATTTAGATAAATAAGTCATTTTTACTGTGGGACCAATCCTAGCCGTTAGCGCGCGCTGAAGAAATAGAGACAGTTTCAAAAACTACATTTCATTGACTTTCTAACGGTATCAGTCCGTTTGAGTTACAACGGTTGCGTCACATATTCGTACCAACATGTATTTAGCGATATTTTTCTGATATTACTAGGTTGCATCGCTTTTAACAGTGAAACGATTGACTGTGGGACTTAATTGAACTGATTTTGGACTTTGACCTTATAAATGTGATAAATGAGACAATTGGACTCCAAGAAATAACATTCTTCTTAATTTGACATGATTGCTGGAACTCAGCAATTACACTGGGCGCTGTGGTAGCGCTTTATTTAAAAATTTAGATAAATAAGTCATTTTTCACTGTGGGACCAATCCTAGCCGTTAGCGCGCGCTGAAGAAATAGAGACAGTTTCAAAAACTACATTTCATTGACTTTCTAACGGTATCAGTCCGTTTGAGTTACAACGGTTGCGTCACATATTCGTACCAACATGTATTTAGCGATATTTTTCTGATATTACTAGGTTGCATCGCTTTTAACAGTGAAACGATTGACTGTGGGACTTAATTGAACTGATTTTGGACTTTGACCTTATAAATGTGATAAATGAGACAATTGGACTCCAAGAAATAACATTCTTCTTAATTTGACATGATTGCTGGACACTGTGGGACCAATCCTAGCCGTTAGCGCGCGCTGAAGAAATAGAGACAGTTTCAAAAACTACATTTCATTGACTTTCTAACGGTATCAGTCCGTTTGAGTTACAACGGTTGCGTCACATATTCGTACCAACATGTATTTAGCGATATTTTTCTGATATTACTAGGTTGCATCGCTTTTAACAGTGAAACGATTGACTGTGGGACTTAATTGAACTGATTTTGGACTTTGACCTTATAAATGTGATAAATGAGACAATTGGACTCCAAGAAATAACATTCTTCTTAATTTGACATGATTGCTGGAACTCAGCAATTACACTGGGCGCTGTGGTAGCGCTTTATTTAAAAATTTAGATAAATAAGTCATTTTTCACTGTGGGACCAATCCTAGCGTTAGCGCGCGCTGAAGAAATAGAGACAGTTTCAAAAACTACATTTCATTGACTTTCTAACGGTATCAGTCCGTTTGAGTTACAACGGTTGCGTCACATATTCGTACCAACATGTATTTAGCGATATTTTTCTGATATTACTAGGTTGCATCGCTTTTAACAGTGAAACGATTGACTGTGGGACTTAATTGAACTGATTTTGGACTTTGACCTTATAAATGTGATAAATGAGACAATTGGACTCCAAGAAATAACATTCTTCTTAATTTGACATGATTGCTGGAACTCAGCAATTACACTGGGCGCTGTGGTAGCGCTTTATTTAAAAATTTAGATAAATAAGTCATTTTTACTGTGGGACCAATCCTAGCGTTAGCGCGCGCTGAAGAAATAGAGACAGTTTCAAAAACTACATTTCATTGACTTTCTAACGGTATCAGTCCGTTTGAGTTACAACGGTTGCGTCACATATTCGTACCAACATGTATTTAGCGATATTTTTCTGATATTACTAGGTTGCATCGCTTTTAACAGTGAAACGATTGACTGTGGGACTTAATTGAACTGATTTTGGACTTTGACCTTATAAATGTGATAAATGAGACAATTGGACTCCAAGAAATAACATTCTTCTTAATTTGACATGATTGCTGGACACTGTGTGGTAGCCAATCCTAGGCGTTAGCGCGCGCTGAAGAAATAGAGACAGTTTCAAAAACTACATTTCATTGACTTTCTAACGGTATCAGTCCGTTTGAGTTACAACGGTTGCGTCACATATTCGTACCAACATGTATTTAGCGATATTTTTCTGATATTACTAGGTTGCATCGCTTTTAACAGTGAAACGATTGACTGTGGGACTTAATTGAACTGATTTTGGACTTTGACCTTATAAATGTGATAAATGAGACAATTGGACTCCAAGAAATAACATTCTTCTTAATTTGACATGATTGCTGGAACTCAGCAATTACACTGGGCGCTGTGGTAGCGCTTTATTTAAAAATTTAGATAAATAAGTCATTTTTACTGTGGGACCAATCCTAGCCGTTAGCGCGCGCTGAAGAAATAGAGACAGTTTCAAAAACTACATTTCATTGACTTTCTAACGGTATCAGTCCGTTTGAGTTACAACGGTTGCGTCACATATTCGTACCAACATGTATTTAGCGATATTTTTCTGATATTACTAGGTTGCATCGCTTTTAACAGTGAAACGATTGACTGTGGGACTTAATTGAACTGATTTTGGACTTTGACCTTATAAATGTGATAAATGAGACAATTGGACTCCAAGAAATAACATTCTTCTTAATTTGACATGATTGCTGGAACTCAGCAATTACACTGGGCGCTGTGGTAGCGCTTTATTTAAAAATTTAGATAAATAAGTCATTTTTACTGTGGGACCAATCCTAGCGTTAGCGCGCGCTGAAGAAATAGAGACAGTTTCAAAAACTACATTTCATTGACTTTCTAACGGTATCAGTCCGTTTGAGTTACAACGGTTGCGTCACATATTCGTACCAACATGTATTTAGCGATATTTTTCTGATATTACTAGGTTGCATCGCTTTTAACAGTGAAACGATTGACTGTGGGACTTAATTGAACTGATTTTGGACTTTGACCTTATAAATGTGATAAATGAGACAATTGGACTCCAAGAAATAACATTCTTCTTAATTTGACATGATTGCTGGAACTCAGCAATTACACTGGGCGCTGTGGTAGCGCTTTATTTAAAAATTTAGATAAATAAGTCATTTTTACTGTGGGACCAATCCTAGCCGTTAGCGCGCGCTGAAGAAATAGAGACAGTTTCAAAAACTACATTTCATTGACTTTCTAACGGTATCAGTCCGTTTGAGTTACAACGGTTGCGTCACATATTCGTACCAACATGTATTTAGCGATATTTTTCTGATATTACTAGGTTGCATCGCTTTTAACAGTGAAACGATTGACTGTGGGACTTAATTGAACTGATTTTGGACTTTGACCTTATAAATGTGATAAATGAGACAATTGGACTCCAAGAAATAACATTCTTCTTAATTTGACATGATTGCTGGAACTCAGCAATTACACTGGGCGCTGTGGTAGCGCTTTATTTAAAAATTTAGATAAATAAGTCATTTTTACTGTGGGACCAATCCTAGCCGTTAGCGCGCGCTGAAGAAATAGAGACAGTTTCAAAAACTACATTTCATTGACTTTCTAACGGTATCAGTCCGTTTGAGTTACAACGGTTGCGTCACATATTCGTACCAACATGTATTTAGCGATATTTTTCTGATATTACTAGGTTGCATCGCTTTTAACAGTGAAACGATTGACTGTGGGACTTAATTGAACTGATTTTGGACTTTGACCTTATAAATGTGATAAATGAGACAATTGGACTCCAAGAAATAACATTCTTCTTAATTTGACATGATTGCTGGAACTCAGCAATTACACTGGGCGCTGTGGTAGCGCTTTATTTAAAAATTTAGATAAATAAGTCATTTTTACTGTGGGACCAATCCTAGCCGTTAGCGCGCGCTGAAGAAATAGAGACAGTTTCAAAAACTACATTTCATTGACTTTCTAACGGTATCAGTCCGTTTGAGTTACAACGGTTGCGTCACATATTCGTACCAACATGTATTTAGCGATATTTTTCTGATATTACTAGGTTGCATCGCTTTTAACAGTGAAACGATTGACTGTGGGACTTAATTGAACTGATTTTGGACTTTGACCTTATAAATGTGATAAATGAGACAATTGGACTCCAAGAAATAACATTCTTCTTAATTTGACATGATTGCTGGAAAACTGTGGGACCAATCCTAGCGTTAGCGCGCGCTGAAGAAATAGAGACAGTTTCAAAAACTACATTTCATTGACTTTCTAACGGTATCAGTCCGTTTGAGTTACAACGGTTGCGTCACATATTCGTACCAACATGTATTTAGCGATATTTTTCTGATATTACTAGGTTGCATCGCTTTTAACAGTGAAACGATTGACTGTGGGACTTAATTGAACTGATTTTGGACTTTGACCTTATAAATGTGATAAATGAGACAATTGGACTCCAAGAAATAACATTCTTCTTAATTTGACATGATTGCTGGAACTCAGCAATTACACTGGGCGCTGTGGTAGCGCTTTTTTAAAAATTTAGATAAATAAGTCATTTTTACTGTGGGACCAATCCTAGCGTTAGCGCGCGCTGAAGAAATAGAGACAGTTTCAAAAACTACATTTCATTGACTTTCTAACGGTATCAGTCCGTTTGAGTTACAACGGTTGCGTCACATATTCGTACCAACATGTATTTAGCGATATTTTTCTGATATTACTAGGTTGCATCGCTTTTAACAGTGAAACGATTGACTGTGGGACTTAATTGAACTGATTTTGGACTTTGACCTTATAAATGTGATAAATGAGACAATTGGACTCCAAGAAATAACATTCTTCTTAATTTGACATGATGCTACTGTGGGACCAATCTAGCCGTTAGCGCGCGCTGAAGAAATAGAGACAGTTTCAAAAACTACATTTCATTGACTTTCTAACGGTATCAGTCCGTTTGAGTTACAACGGTTGCGTCACATATTCGTACCAACATGTATTTAGCGATATTTTTCTGATATTACTAGGTTGCATCGCTTTTAACAGTGAAACGATTGACTGTGGGACTTAATTGAACTGATTTTGGACTTTGACCTTATAAATGTGATAAATGAGACAATTGGACTCCAAGAAATAACATTCTTCTTAATTTGACATGATTGCTGGAACTCAGCAATTACACTGGGCGCTGTGGTAGCGCTTTATTTAAAAATTTAGATAAATAAGTCATTTTTACTGTGGGACCAATCCTAGCCGTTAGCGCGCGCTGAAGAAATAGAGACAGTTTCAAAAACTACATTTCATTGACTTTCTAACGGTATCAGTCCGTTTGAGTTACAACGGTTGCGTCACATATTCGTACCAACATGTATTTAGCGATATTTTTCTGATATTACTAGGTTGCATCGCTTTTAACAGTGAAACGATTGACTGTGGGACTTAATTGAACTGATTTTGGACTTTGACCTTATAAATGTGATAAATGAGACAATTGGACTCCAAGAAATAACATTCTTCTTAATTTGACTTGCTTGGGGACCAATCCTAGCGTTAGCGCGCGCTGAAGAAATAGAGACAGTTTCAAAAACTACATTTCATTGACTTTCTAACGGTATCAGTCCGTTTGAGTTACAACGGTTGCGTCACATATTCGTACCAACATGTATTTAGCGATATTTTTCTGATATTACTAGGTTGCATCGCTTTTAACAGTGAAACGATTGACTGTGGGACTTAATTGAACTGATTTTGGACTTTGACCTTATAAATGTGATAAATGAGACAATTGGACTCCAAGAAATACATTCTTCTTAATTTGACATGATTGCTGGGCACTGGGGACAATCCTAGGCGTTAGCGCGCGCTGAAGAAATAGAGACAGTTTCAAAAACTACATTTCATTGACTTTCTAACGGTATCAGTCCGTTTGAGTTACAACGGTTGCGTCACATATTCGTACCAACATGTATTTAGCGATATTTTTCTGATATACTAGGTTGCATCGCTTTTAACAGTGAAACGATTGACTGTGGGACTTAATTGAACTGATTTTGGACTTTGACCTTATAAATGTGATAAATGAGACAATTGGACTCCAAGAAATATTTTTCTTAATTTACATGATTGCTGGAACTCAGCATTACACTGGGCGCTGGTAGCGCTT
Organism: Hydractinia echinata; assembly: GCA_030067915.1. Taxonomy (NCBI): domain Eukaryota; kingdom Metazoa; phylum Cnidaria; class Hydrozoa; order Anthoathecata; family Hydractiniidae; genus Hydractinia; species Hydractinia echinata. Next base: position 15,097 of record JASGCC010002455.1, read on the forward strand.
TTTTTAAAATTTAGATAAATAAGTCATTTTTCACTGGGACCATCCTAGCGTTAGCGCGCGCTGAAGAAATAGAGACAGTTTCAAAAACTACATTTCATTGACTTTCTAACGGTATCAGTCCGTTTGAGTTACAACGGTTGCGTACATATTCGTACAACATGTATTTAGCGATATTTTTCTGATATTATAGGTTGCATCGTTTTAACAGTGAAACGATTGACTGTGGACTTAATTGAACTGATTTTGGACTTTGACCTTATAAATGTGATAAATGGACAATTGGACTCCAAGAAATAACATTCTTCTTAATTTGACATGATTGCTGGAACTCAGCAATTACACTGGGCGCTGTGGTAGCGCTTTATTTAAAAATTTAGATAAATAAGTCATTTTTCACTGTGGGACCAATCCTAGCCGTTAGCGCGCGCTGAAGAAATAGAGACAGTTTCAAAAACTACATTTCATTGACTTTCTAACGGTATCAGTCCGTTTGAGTTACAACGGTTGCGTCACATATTCGTACCAACATGTATTTAGCGATATTTTTCTGATATTACTAGGTTGCATCGCTTTTAACAGTGAAACGATTGACTGTGGGACTTAATTGAACTGATTTTGGACTTTGACCTTATAAATGTGATAAATGAGACAATTGGACTCCAAGAAATAACATTCTTCTTAATTTGACATGATTGCTGGAACTCAGCATTACACTGGGCGCTGTGGTAGCGCTTTATTTAAAAATTTAGATAAATAAGTCATTTTTACTGTGGGACCAATCCTAGCCGTTAGCGCGCGCTGAAGAAATAGAGACAGTTTCAAAAACTACATTTCATTGACTTTCTAACGGTATCAGTCCGTTTGAGTTACAACGGTTGCGTCACATATTCGTACCAACATGTATTTAGCGATATTTTTCTGATATTACTAGGTTGCATCGCTTTTAACAGTGAAACGATTGACTGTGGGACTTAATTGAACTGATTTTGGACTTTGACCTTATAAATGTGATAAATGAGACAATTGGACTCCAAGAAATAACATTCTTCTTAATTTGACATGATTGCTGGGCTGTGGGGACCAATCCTAGCCGTTAGCGCGCGCTGAAGAAATAGAGACAGTTTCAAAAACTACATTTCATTGACTTTCTAACGGTATCAGTCCGTTTGAGTTACAACGGTTGCGTCACATATTCGTACCAACATGTATTTAGCGATATTTTTCTGATATTACTAGGTTGCATCGCTTTTAACAGTGAAACGATTGACTGTGGGACTTAATTGAACTGATTTTGGACTTTGACCTTATAAATGTGATAAATGAGACAATTGGACTCCAAGAAATAACATTCTTCTTAATTTGACATGATTGCTGGAACTCAGCAATTACACTGGGCGCTGTGGTAGCGCTTTATTTAAAAATTTAGATAAATAAGTCATTTTTTACTGTGGGACCAATCCTAGCCGTTAGCGCGCGCTGAAGAAATAGAGACAGTTTCAAAAACTACATTTCATTGACTTTCTAACGGTATCAGTCCGTTTGAGTTACAACGGTTGCGTCACATATTCGTACCAACATGTATTTAGCGATATTTTTCTGATATTACTAGGTTGCATCGCTTTTAACAGTGAAACGATTGACTGTGGGACTTAATTGAACTGATTTTGGACTTTGACCTTATAAATGTGATAAATGAGACAATTGGACTCCAAGAAATAACATTCTTCTTAATTTGACATGATTGCTGGAACTCAGCAATTACACTGGGCGCTGTGGTAGCGCTTTATTTAAAAATTTAGATAAATAAGTCATTTTTTACTGTGGGACCAATCCTAGCCGTTAGCGCGCGCTGAAGAAATAGAGACAGTTTCAAAAACTACATTTCATTGACTTTCTAACGGTATCAGTCCGTTTGAGTTACAACGGTTGCGTCACATATTCGTACCAACATGTATTTAGCGATATTTTTCTGATATTACTAGGTTGCATCGCTTTTAACAGTGAAACGATTGACTGTGGGACTTAATTGAACTGATTTTGGACTTTGACCTTATAAATGTGATAAATGAGACAATTGGACTCCAAGAAATAACATTCTTCTTAATTTGACATGATTGCTGGAACTCAGCAATTACACTGGGCGCTGTGGTAGCGCTTTATTTAAAAATTTAGATAAATAAGTCATTTTTTACTGTGGGACCAATCCTAGCCGTTAGCGCGCGCTGAAGAAATAGAGACAGTTTCAAAAACTACATTTCATTGACTTTCTAACGGTATCAGTCCGTTTGAGTTACAACGGTTGCGTCACATATTCGTACCAACATGTATTTAGCGATATTTTTCTGATATTACTAGGTTGCATCGCTTTTAACAGTGAAACGATTGACTGTGGGACTTAATTGAACTGATTTTGGACTTTGACCTTATAAATGTGATAAATGAGACAATTGGACTCCAAGAAATAACATTCTTCTTAATTTGACATGATTGCTGGAACTCAGCAATTACACTGGGCGCTGTGGTAGCGCTTTATTTAAAAATTTAGATAAATAAGTCATTTTTTACTGTGGGACCAATCCTAGCCGTTAGCGCGCGCTGAAGAAATAGAGACAGTTTCAAAAACTACATTTCATTGACTTTCTAACGGTATCAGTCCGTTTGAGTTACAACGGTTGCGTCACATATTCGTACCAACATGTATTTAGCGATATTTTTCTGATATTACTAGGTTGCATCGCTTTTAACAGTGAAACGATTGACTGTGGGACTTAATTGAACTGATTTTGGACTTTGACCTTATAAATGTGATAAATGAGACAATTGGACTCCAAGAAATAACATTCTTCTTAATTTGACATGATTGCTGGAACTCAGCAATTACACTGGGCGCTGTGGTAGCGCTTTATTTAAAAATTTAGATAAATAAGTCATTTTTTACTGTGGGACCAATCCTAGCCGTTAGCGCGCGCTGAAGAAATAGAGACAGTTTCAAAAACTACATTTCATTGACTTTCTAACGGTATCAGTCCGTTTGAGTTACAACGGTTGCGTCACATATTCGTACCAACATGTATTTAGCGATATTTTTCTGATATTACTAGGTTGCATCGCTTTTAACAGTGAAACGATTGACTGTGGGACTTAATTGAACTGATTTTGGACTTTGACCTTATAAATGTGATAAATGAGACAATTGGACTCCAAGAAATAACATTCTTCTTAATTTGACATGATTGCTGGAACTCAGCAATTACACTGGGCGCTGTGGTAGCGCTTTATTTAAAAATTTAGATAAATAAGTCATTTTTTACTGTGGGACCAATCCTAGCCGTTAGCGCGCGCTGAAGAAATAGAGACAGTTTCAAAAACTACATTTCATTGACTTTCTAACGGTATCAGTCCGTTTGAGTTACAACGGTTGCGTCACATATTCGTACCAACATGTATTTAGCGATATTTTTCTGATATTACTAGGTTGCATCGCTTTTAACAGTGAAACGATTGACTGTGGGACTTAATTGAACTGATTTTGGACTTTGACCTTATAAATGTGATAAATGAGACAATTGGACTCCAAGAAATAACATTCTTCTTAATTTGACATGATTGCTGGAACTCAGCAATTACACTGGGCGCTGTGGTAGCGCTTTATTTAAAAATTTAGATAAATAAGTCATTTTTTACTGTGGGACCAATCCTAGCCGTTAGCGCGCGCTGAAGAAATAGAGACAGTTTCAAAAACTACATTTCATTGACTTTCTAACGGTATCAGTCCGTTTGAGTTACAACGGTTGCGTCACATATTCGTACCAACATGTATTTAGCGATATTTTTCTGATATTACTAGGTTGCATCGCTTTTAACAGTGAAACGATTGACTGTGGGACTTAATTGAACTGATTTTGGACTTTGACCTTATAAATGTGATAAATGAGACAATTGGACTCCAAGAAATAACATTCTTCTTAATTTGACATGATTGCTGGAACTCAGCAATTACACTGGGCGCTGTGGTAGCGCTTTATTTAAAAATTTAGATAAATAAGTCATTTTTTACTGTGGGACCAATCCTAGCCGTTAGCGCGCGCTGAAGAAATAGAGACAGTTTCAAAAACTACATTTCATTGACTTTCTAACGGTATCAGTCCGTTTGAGTTACAACGGTTGCGTCACATATTCGTACCAACATGTATTTAGCGATATTTTTCTGATATTACTAGGTTGCATCGCTTTTAACAGTGAAACGATTGACTGTGGGACTTAATTGAACTGATTTTGGACTTTGACCTTATAAATGTGATAAATGAGACAATTGGACTCCAAGAAATAACATTCTTCTTAATTTGACATGATTGCTGGAACTCAGCAATTACACTGGGCGCTGTGGTAGCGCTTTATTTAAAAATTTAGATAAATAAGTCATTTTTTACTGTGGGACCAATCCTAGCCGTTAGCGCGCGCTGAAGAAATAGAGACAGTTTCAAAAACTACATTTCATTGACTTTCTAACGGTATCAGTCCGTTTGAGTTACAACGGTTGCGTCACATATTCGTACCAACATGTATTTAGCGATATTTTTCTGATATTACTAGGTTGCATCGCTTTTAACAGTGAAACGATTGACTGTGGGACTTAATTGAACTGATTTTGGACTTTGACCTTATAAATGTGATAAATGAGACAATTGGACTCCAAGAAATAACATTCTTCTTAATTTGACATGATTGCTGGAACTCAGCAATTACACTGGGCGCTGTGGTAGCGCTTTATTTAAAAATTTAGATAAATAAGTCATTTTTTACTGTGGGACCAATCCTAGCCGTTAGCGCGCGCTGAAGAAATAGAGACAGTTTCAAAAACTACATTTCATTGACTTTCTAACGGTATCAGTCCGTTTGAGTTACAACGGTTGCGTCACATATTCGTACCAACATGTATTTAGCGATATTTTTCTGATATTACTAGGTTGCATCGCTTTTAACAGTGAAACGATTGACTGTGGGACTTAATTGAACTGATTTTGGACTTTGACCTTATAAATGTGATAAATGAGACAATTGGACTCCAAGAAATAACATTCTTCTTAATTTGACATGATTGCTGGAACTCAGCAATTACACTGGGCGCTGTGGTAGCGCTTTATTTAAAAATTTAGATAAATAAGTCATTTTTTACTGTGGGACCAATCCTAGCCGTTAGCGCGCGCTGAAGAAATAGAGACAGTTTCAAAAACTACATTTCATTGACTTTCTAACGGTATCAGTCCGTTTGAGTTACAACGGTTGCGTCACATATTCGTACCAACATGTATTTAGCGATATTTTTCTGATATTACTAGGTTGCATCGCTTTTAACAGTGAAACGATTGACTGTGGGACTTAATTGAACTGATTTTGGACTTTGACCTTATAAATGTGATAAATGAGACAATTGGACTCCAAGAAATAACATTCTTCTTAATTTGACATGATTGCTGGAACTCAGCAATTACACTGGGCGCTGTGGTAGCGCTTTATTTAAAAATTTAGATAAATAAGTCATTTTTTACTGTGGGACCAATCCTAGCCGTTAGCGCGCGCTGAAGAAATAGAGACAGTTTCAAAAACTACATTTCATTGACTTTCTAACGGTATCAGTCCGTTTGAGTTACAACGGTTGCGTCACATATTCGTACCAACATGTATTTAGCGATATTTTTCTGATATTACTAGGTTGCATCGCTTTTAACAGTGAAACGATTGACTGTGGGACTTAATTGAACTGATTTTGGACTTTGACCTTATAAATGTGATAAATGAGACAATTGGACTCCAAGAAATAACATTCTTCTTAATTTGACATGATTGCTGGAACTCAGCAATTACACTGGGCGCTGTGGTAGCGCTTTATTTAAAAATTTAGATAAATAAGTCATTTTTTACTGTGGGACCAATCCTAGCCGTTAGCGCGCGCTGAAGAAATAGAGACAGTTTCAAAAACTACATTTCATTGACTTTCTAACGGTATCAGTCCGTTTGAGTTACAACGGTTGCGTCACATATTCGTACCAACATGTATTTAGCGATATTTTTCTGATATTACTAGGTTGCATCGCTTTTAACAGTGAAACGATTGACTGTGGGACTTAATTGAACTGATTTTGGACTTTGACCTTATAAATGTGATAAATGAGACAATTGGACTCCAAGAAATAACATTCTTCTTAATTTGACATGATTGCTGGAACTCAGCAATTACACTGGGCGCTGTGGTAGCGCTTTATTTAAAAATTTAGATAAATAAGTCATTTTTTACTGTGGGACCAATCCTAGCCGTTAGCGCGCGCTGAAGAAATAGAGACAGTTTCAAAAACTACATTTCATTGACTTTCTAACGGTATCAGTCCGTTTGAGTTACAACGGTTGCGTCACATATTCGTACCAACATGTATTTAGCGATATTTTTCTGATATTACTAGGTTGCATCGCTTTTAACAGTGAAACGATTGACTGTGGGACTTAATTGAACTGATTTTGGACTTTGACCTTATAAATGTGATAAATGAAACAATTGGACTCCAAGAAATAACATTCTTCTTAATTTGACATGATTGCTGGAACTCAGCAATTACAATGGGCGTGGTAGCGCTTTATTTAAAAATTTAGATAAATAAGTCATTCTTTACTGTGGGACCAATCCTAGCTGTTAGCGCGCGCTAAAGAAATAGAGACAGATTCAAAAACTACATTTCATTGACTTTCTAACGGTATCAGTCCGTTTGAGTTACAACGGTTGCGTCACATATTCGTACCAACATGTATTTAGCGATATTTTTCTGATATTACTAGGTTGCATCGCTTTTAACAGTGAAACGATTGACTGTGGGACTTAATTGAACTGATTTTGGACTTTGACCTTATAAATGTGATAAATGAGACAATTGGACTCCAAGAAATAACATTCTTCTTAATTTGACATGATTGCTGCAACTCAGCAATTACACTGGGCGCTGTGGTAGCGCTTTATTTAAAAATTTAGATAAGTAAGTCATTTTTTACTGTGGGACCAATCCTAGCCGTTAGCGCGCGCTGAAGAAATAGAGACAGTTTCAAAAACTACATTTCATTGACTTTCTAACGGTATCAGTCCGTTTGAGTTACAACGGTTGCGTCACATATTCGTACCAACATGTATTTAGCGATATTTTTCTGATATTACTAGGTTGCATCGCTTTTAACAGTGAAACGATTGACTGTGGGACTTAATTGAACTGATTTTGGACTTTGACCTTATAAATGTGATAAATGAGACAATTGGACTCCAAGAAATAACATTCTTCTTAATTTGACATGATTGCTGGAACTCAGCAATTACACTGGGCGCTGTGGTAGCGCTTTATTTAAAAATTTAGATAAATAAGTCATTTTTTACTGTGGGACCAATCCTAGCCGTTAGCGCGCGCTGAAGAAATAGAGACAGTTTCAAAAACTACATTTCATTGACTTTCTAACGGTATCAGTCCGTTTGAGTTACAACGGTTGCGTCACATATTCGTACCAACATGTATTTAGCGATATTTTTCTGATATTACTAGGTTGCATCGCTTTTAACAGTGAAACGATTGACTGTGGGACTTAATTGAACTGATTTTGGACTTTGACCTTATAAATGTGATAAATGAGACAATTGGACTCCAAGAAATAACATTCTTCTTAATTTGACATGATTGCTGGAACTCAGCGATTACACTGGGCGCTGTGGTAGCGCTTTATTTAAAAATTTAGATAAATAAGTCATTTTTTACTGTGGGACCAATCCTAGCCGTTAGCGCGCGCTGAAGAAATAGAGACAGTTTCAAAAACTACATTTCATTGACTTTCTAACGGTATCAGTCCGTTTGAGTTACAACGGTTGCGTCACATATTCGTACCAACATGTATTTAGCGATATTTTTCTGATATTACTAGGTTGCATCGCTTTTAACAGTGAAACGATTGACTGTGGGACTTAATTGAACTGATTTTGGACTTTGACCTTATAAATGTGATAAATGAGACAATTGGACTCCAAGAAATAACATTCTTCTTAATTTGACATGATTGCTGGAACTCAGCAATTACACTGGGCGCTGTGGTAGCGCTTTATTTAAAAATTTAGATAAATAAGTCATTTTTTACTGTGGGACCAATCCTAGCCGTTAGCGCGCGCTGAAGAAATAGAGACAGTTTCAAAAACTACATTTCATTGACTTTCTAACGGTATCAGTCCGTTTGAGTTACAACGGTTGCGTCACATATTCGTACCAACATGTATTTAGCGATATTTTTCTGATATTACTAGGTTGCATCGCTTTTAACAGTGAAACGATTGACTGTGGGACTTAATTGAACTGATTTTGGACTTTGACCTTATAAATGTGATAAATGAGACAATTGGACTCCAAGAAATAACATTCTTCTTAATTTGACATGATTGCTGGAACTCAGCAATTACACTGGGCGCTGTGGTAGCGCTTTATTTAAAAATTTAGATAAATAAGTCATTTTTACTGTGGGACCAATCCTAGCCGTTAGCGCGCGCTGAAGAAATAGAGACAGTTTCAAAAACTACATTTCATTGACTTTCTAACGGTATCAGTCCGTTTGAGTTACAACGGTTGCGTCACATATTCGTACCAACATGTATTTAGCGATATTTTTCTGATATTACTAGGTTGCATCGCTTTTAACAGTGAAACGATTGACTGTGGGACTTAATTGAACTGATTTTGGACTTTGACCTTATAAATGTGATAAATGAGACAATTGGACTCCAAGAAATAACATTCTTCTTAATTTGACATGATTGCTGGAACTCAGCAATTACACTGGGCGCTGTGGTAGCGCTTTATTTAAAAATTTAGATAAATAAGTCATTTTTACTGTGGGACCAATCCTAGCCGTTAGCGCGCGCTGAAGAAATAGAGACAGTTTCAAAAACTACATTTCATTGACTTTCTAACGGTATCAGTCCGTTTGAGTTACAACGGTTGCGTCACATATTCGTACCAACATGTATTTAGCGATATTTTTCTGATATTACTAGGTTGCATCGCTTTTAACAGTGAAACGATTGACTGTGGGACTTAATTGAACTGATTTTGGACTTTGACCTTATAAATGTGATAAATGAGACAATTGGACTCCAAGAAATAACATTCTTCTTAATTTGACATGATTGCTGGAACTCAGCAATTACACTGGGCGCTGTGGTAGCGCTTTATTTAAAAATTTAGATAAATAAGTCATTTTTACTGTGGGACCAATCCTAGCCGTTAGCGCGCGCTGAAGAAATAGAGACAGTTTCAAAAACTACATTTCATTGACTTTCTAACGGTATCAGTCCGTTTGAGTTACAACGGTTGCGTCACATATTCGTACCAACATGTATTTAGCGATATTTTTCTGATATTACTAGGTTGCATCGCTTTTAACAGTGAAACGATTGACTGTGGGACTTAATTGAACTGATTTTGGACTTTGACCTTATAAATGTGATAAATGAGACAATTGGACTCCAAGAAATAACATTCTTCTTAATTTGACATGATTGCTGGAACTCAGCAATTACACTGGGCGCTGTGGTAGCGCTTTATTTAAAAATTTAGATAAATAAGTTTTTTTACTGTGGGACCAATCCTAGCCGTTAGCGCGCGCTGAAGAAATAGAGACAGTTTCAAAAACTACATTTCATTGACTTTCTAACGGTATCAGTCCGTTTGAGTTACAACGGTTGCGTCACATATTCGTACCAACATGTATTTAGCGATATTTTTCTGATATTACTAGGTTGCATCGCTTTTAACAGTGAAACGATTGACTGTGGGACTTAATTGAACTGATTTTGGACTTTGACCTTATAAATGTGATAAATGAGACAATTGGACTCCAAGAAATAACATTCTTCTTAATTTGACATGATTGCTGGAACTCAGCAATTACACTGGGCGCTGTGGTAGCGCTTTATTTAAAAATTTAGATAAATAAGTCATTTTTACTGTGGGACCAATCCTAGCGTTAGCGCGCGCTGAAGAAATAGAGACAGTTTCAAAAACTACATTTCATTGACTTTCTAACGGTATCAGTCCGTTTGAGTTACAACGGTTGCGTCACATATTCGTACCAACATGTATTTAGCGATATTTTTCTGATATTACTAGGTTGCATCGCTTTTAACAGTGAAACGATTGACTGTGGGACTTAATTGAACTGATTTTGGACTTTGACCTTATAAATGTGATAAATGAGACAATTGGACTCCAAGAAATAACATTCTTCTTAATTTGACATGATTGCTGGAACTCAGCAATTACACTGGGCGCTGTGGTAGCGCTTTATTTAAAAATTTAGATAAATAAGTCATTTTTACTGTGGGACCAATCCTAGCCGTTAGCGCGCGCTGAAGAAATAGAGACAGTTTCAAAAACTACATTTCATTGACTTTCTAACGGTATCAGTCCGTTTGAGTTACAACGGTTGCGTCACATATTCGTACCAACATGTATTTAGCGATATTTTTCTGATATTACTAGGTTGCATCGCTTTTAACAGTGAAACGATTGACTGTGGGACTTAATTGAACTGATTTTGGACTTTGACCTTATAAATGTGATAAATGAGACAATTGGACTCCAAGAAATAACATTCTTCTTAATTTGACATGATTGCTGGAACTCAGCAATTACACTGGGCGCTGTGGTAGCGCTTTATTTAAAATTTAGATAAATAGTCATTTTTTTTACTGTGGGACCAATCCTACGTTAGCGCGCTGAAGAAATAGAGACAGTTTCAAAAACTACATTTCATTGACTTCTAACGGTATCAGTCCGTTTGAGTTACAACGGTTGCGTACATATTCGTACCACATGTATTTAGCGATATTTTTTGATATTACTAGGTTGCATCGCTTTTAACAGTGAAACGATTGACTGTGGACTTAATTGAACTGATTTTGGACTTTGACCTATAAATGTGATAATGAGACAATTGGACTCCAAGAAATAACATTCTTCTTAATTTGACATGATTGCTGGCACTGTGGGACCAATCTAGGCGTAGCGCGCGCTGAAGAATAGAGACAGTTTCAAAAACTACATTTCATTGACTTCTAACGGTATCAGTCCGTTTGAGTTAAACGGTTGCGTCACATATTCGTACCAACATGTATTTAGCATAATTTTTCTTGATATTACTAGGTTGCATGCTTTTAACGTGAAACGATTGACTGTGGGACTTAATTGAACTGATTTTGGACTTTGACCTTATAAATGTGATAAATGAGACAATTGGACTCCAAGAAATACATTCTTCTTAATTTGACATGATTGCTGAACTCAGCAATTACACTGGGCGCTGTGGTAGCGCTTTATTTAAAATTTAGATAAATAAGTCATTTTTCACTGTGGACCAATCCTAGCGTTAGCGCGCGCTGAAGAAATAGAGACAGTTTCAAAACTACATTTCATTGACTTTCTAACGGTATCAGTCCGTTGATTACAACGTTGCGTCACATATTCGTACCAACATGTATTTAGCGATATTTTTCTGATATTACTAGGTTGCATCGTTTTAACAGTGAAACGATGACTGTGGGACTTAATTGAACTGATTTTGGACTTTGACCTTATAAATGTGATAAATGAGAAATTGGACTCCAAGAAATAACATTCTTCTTAATTTGACATGATTGCTGGAACTCAGCAATTACACTGGGCGCTGTGGTAGCGCTTTATTTAAAAATTTAGATAAATAAGTCATTTTACTGTGGGACCAATCCTAGCCGTTAGCGCGCGCTGAAGAATAGAGACAGTTTCAAAAACTACATTTCATTGACTTTCTAACGGTTCAGTCCGTTTGAGTTACAACGGTTGCGTCACATATTCGTACCAACATGTATTTAGCGATATTTTTCTGATATTACTAGGTTGCATCGCTTTTAACAGTGAAACGATTGACTGTGGGATTAATTGAACTGATTTTGGACTTTGACCTTATAAATGTGATAAATGAGACAATTGGACTCCAAGAAATAACATTCTTCTTAATTTGACATGATTGCTGGAACTCAGCAATTACACTGGGCGCTGTGGTGGCGCTTTATTTAAAAATTTAGATAAATAAGTCATTTTTTACTGTGGGACCAATCCTAGCGTTAGCGCGCGCTGAAGAAATAGAGACAGTTTCAAAAACTACATTTCATTGACTTTCTAACGGTATCAGTCCGTTTGAGTTACAACGGTTGCGTCACATATTCGTACCAACATGTATTTAGCGATATTTTTCTGATATTACTAGGTTGCATCGCTTTTAACAGTGAAACGATTGACTGTGGACTTAATTGAACTGATTTTGGACTTTGACCTTATAAATGTGATAAATGAGACAATTGGACCAAGAAATACATTCTTCTTAATTTGACATGATTGCGGAACTCAGCAATTACACTGGGCGCTGTGGTAGCGCTTTATTTAAAAATTTAGATAAATAAGTCATTTTTCACTGTGGGACCAATCCTAGCGTTAGCGCGCGCTGAAGAAATAGAGACAGTTTCAAAAACACATTTCATTGACTTTCTAACGGTATCAGTCCGTTTGAGTTACAACGGTTGCGTCACATATTCGTACCAACATGTTTTTAGCGATATTTTTCTGATATTACTAGGTTGCATCGCTTTTAACAGTGAAACGATTGACTGTGGGACTTAATTGAACTGATTTTGGACTTTGACCTTATAAATGTGATAAATGAGACAATTGGACTCCAAGAAATAACAATCTTCTTATTTGACATGATTGCTGGAACTCAGCAATTACACTGGGCGCTGTGGTAGCGCTTTATTTAAAATTTAGATAAATAAGTCATTTTTCACTGTGGACCAATCCTAGCCGTTAGCGCGCTGAGAAATAGAGACAGTTTCAAAAACTACATTTCATTGACTTCTAACGGTATCAGTCCGTTTGAGTTACAACGGTTGCGTCACATATTCGTACCAACATGTATTTAGCGATTTCTGATATGTACTAGGTTGCATCGCTTTTAACAGTGAAACGATTGACTGTGGGACTTAATTGAACTGATTTGGACTTTGACCTTATTAAATGTGTTAAATGGAAATTGGACTCAAGAAATAAACAGCGCCATGTATTGAGTTTCCAGCATTTATGTCAATTAAGAAGAATG
>JASGCC010002456.1:0-28286 GCA_030067915.1 Hydractinia echinata
CCACAGTGAAAAATGACTTATTTATCTAAATTTTTAAATAAAGCGCTACCACAGCGCCCAGTGTAATGCTGAGTTCCAGCAATCATGTCAAATTAAGAAGAATGTTATTTCTTGGAGTCCAATTGTCTCATTTATCACATTTATAAGGTCAAAGTCCAAAATCAGTTCAATTAAGTCCCACAGTCAATCGTTTCACTGTTAAAAGCGATGCAACCTAGTAATATCAGAAAAATATCGCTAAATACATGTTGGTACGAATATGTGACGCAACCGTTGTAACTCAAACGGACTGATACCGTTAGAAAGTCAATGAAATGTAGTTTTTGAAACTGTCTCTATTTCTTCAGCGCGCGCTAACGGCTAGGATTGGTCCCACAGTAAAAAATGACTTATTTATCTAAATTTTTAAATAAAGCGCTACCACAGCGCCCAGTGTAATGCTGAGTTCCAGCAATCATGTCAAATTAAGAAGAATGTTATTTCTTGGAGTCCAATTGTCTCATTTATCACATTTATAAGGTCAAAGTCCAAAATCAGTTCAATTAAGTCCCACAGTCAATCGTTTCACTGTTAAAAGCGATGCAACCTAGTAATATCAGAAAAATATCGCTAAATACATGTTGGTACGAATATGTGACGCAACCGTTGTAACTCAAACGGACTGATACCGTTAGAAAGTCAATGAAATGTAGTTTTTGAAACTGTCTCTATTTCTTCAGCGCGCGCTAACGGCTAGGATTGGTCCCACAGTAAAAAATGACTTATTTATCTAAATTTTTAAATAAAGCGCTACCACAGCGCCCAGTGTAATGCTGAGTTCCAGCAATCATGTCAAATTAAGAAGAATGTTATTTCTTGGAGTCCAATTGTCTCATTTATCACATTTATAAGGTCAAAGTCCAAAATCAGTTCAATTAAGTCCCACAGTCAATCGTTTCACTGTTAAAAGCGATGCAACCTAGTAATATCAGAAAAATATCGCTAAATACATGTTGGTACGAATATGTGACGCAACCGTTGTAACTCAAACGGACTGATACCGTTAGAAAGTCAATGAAATGTAGTTTTTGAAACTGTCTCTATTTCTTCAGCGCGCGCTAACGGCTAGGATTGGTCCCACAGTAAAAAATGACTTATTTATCTAAATTTTTAAATAAAGCGCTACCACAGCGCCCAGTGTAATGCTGAGTTCCAGCAATCATGTCAAATTAAGAAGAATGTTATTTCTTGGAGTCCAATTGTCTCATTTATCACATTTATAAGGTCAAAGTCCAAAATCAGTTCAATTAAGTCCCACAGTCAATCGTTTCACTGTTAAAAGCGATGCAACCTAGTAATATCAGAAAAATATCGCTAAATACATGTTGGTACGAATATGTGACGCAACCGTTGTAACTCAAACGGACTGATACCGTTAGAAAGTCAATGAAATGTAGTTTTTGAAACTGTCTCTATTTCTTCAGCGCGCGCTAACGGCTAGGATTGGTCCCACAGTAAAAAATGACTTATTTATCTAAATTTTTAAATAAAGCGCTACCACAGCGCCCAGTGTAATTGCTGAGTTCCAGCAATCATGTCAAATTAAGAAGAATGTTATTTCTTGGAGTCCAATTGTCTCATTTATCACATTTATAAGGTCAAAGTCCAAAATCAGTTCAATTAAGTCCCACAGTCAATCGTTTCACTGTTAAAAGCGATGCAACCTAGTAATATCAGAAAAATATCGCTAAATACATGTTGGTACGAATATGTGACGCAACCGTTGTAACTCAAACGGACTGATACCGTTAGAAAGTCAATGAAATGTAGTTTTTGAAACTGTCTCTATTTCTTCAGCGCGCTAACGGCTAGGATTGGTCCCACAGTAAAAAATGACTTATTTATCTAAATTTTTAAATAAAGCGCTACCACAGCGCCCAGTGTAATCGCTGAGTTCCAGCAATCATGTCAAATTAAGAAGAATGTTATTTCTTGGAGTCCAATTGTCTCATTTATCACATTTATAAGGTCAAAGTCCAAAATCAGTTCAATTAAGTCCCACAGTCAATCGTTTCACTGTTAAAAGCGATGCAACCTAGTAATATCAGAAAAATATCGCTAAATACATGTTGGTACGAATATGTGACGCAACCGTTGTAACTCAAACGGACTGATACCGTTAGAAAGTCAATGAAATGTAGTTTTTGAAACTGTCTCTATTTCTTCAGCGCGCGCTAACGGCTAGGATTGGTCCCACAGTAAAAAATGACTTATTTATCTAAATTTTTAAATAAAGCGCTACCACAGCGCCCAGTGTAATTGCTGAGTTCCAGCAATCATGTCAAATTAAGAAGAATGTTATTTCTTGGAGTCCAATTGTCTCATTTATCACATTTATAAGGTCAAAGTCCAAAATCAGTTCAATTAAGTCCCACAGTCAATCGTTTCACTGTTAAAAGCGATGCAACCTAGTAATATCAGAAAAATATCGCTAAATACATGTTGGTACGAATATGTGACGCAACCGTTGTAACTCAAACGGACTGATACCGTTAGAAAGTCAATGAAATGTAGTTTTTGAAACTGTCTCTATTTCTTCAGCGCGCGCTAACGGCTAGGATTGGTCCCACAGTAAAAAATGACTTATTTATCTAAATTTTTAAATAAAGCGCTACCACAGCGCCCAGTGTAATTGCTGAGTTCCAGCAATCATGTCAAATTAAGAAGAATGTTATTTCTTGGAGTCCAATTGTCTCATTTATCACATTTATAAGGTCAAAGTCCAAAATCAGTTCAATTAAGTCCCACAGTCAATCGTTTCACTGTTAAAAGCGATGCAACCTAGTAATATCAGAAAAATATCGCTAAATACATGTTGGTACGAATATGTGACGCAACCGTTGTAACTCAAACGGACTGATACCGTTAGAAAGTCAATGAAATGTAGTTTTTGAAACTGTCTCTATTTCTTCAGCGCGCGCTAACGGCTAGGATTGGTCCCACAGTAAAAAAACTGTCTCTATTTCTTCAGCGCGCGCTAACGGCTAGGATTGGTCCACAGTGAAAAATGACTTATTTATCTAAATTTTAAATAAAGCGCTACCACAGCGCCCATTGTAATTGCTGAGTTCAGCAATATTTATAAGGTCAAAGTCCAAAATCAGTTCAATTAAGTCCCACAGTCAATCGTTTCACTGTTAAAAGCGATGCAACCTAGTAATATCAGAAAAATATCGCTAAATACATGTTGGTACGAATATGTGACGCAACCGTTGTAACTCAAACGGACTGATACCGTTAGAAAGTCAATGAAATGTAGTTTTTGAAACTGTCTCTATTTCTTCAGCGCCGCTAACGGCTAGGATTGGTCCCACAGTGAAAAATGACTTATTTATCTAAATTTTTAAATAAAGCGCTACCACAGCGCCCAGTGTAATTGCTGAGTTCCAGCAATCATGTCAAATTAAGAAGAATGTTATTTCTTGGAGTCCAATTGTCTCATTTATCACATTTATAAGGTCAAAGTCCAAAATCAGTTCAATTAAGTCCCACAGTCAATCGTTTCACTGTTAAAAGCGATGCAACCTAGTAATATCAGAAAAATATCGCTAAATACATGTTGGTACGAATATGTGACGCAACCGTTGTAACTCAAACGGACTGATACCGTTAGAAAGTCAATGAAATGTAGTTTTTGAAACTGTCTCTATTTCTTCAGCGCGCTAACGGCTAGGATTGGTCCCACAGTGAAAAATGACTTATTTATCTAAATTTTTAAATAAAGCGCTACCACAGCGCCCAGTGTAATTGCTGAGTTCCAGCAATCATGTCAAATTAAGAAGAATGTTATTTCTTGGAGTCCAATTGTCTCATTTATCACATTTATAAGGTCAAAGTCCAAAATCAGTTCAATTAAGTCCCACAGTCAATCGTTTCACTGTTAAAAGCGATGCAACCTAGTAATATCAGAAAAATATCGCTAAATACATGTTGGTACGAATATGTGACGCAACCGTTGTAACTCAAACGGACTGATACCGTTAGAAAGTCAATGAAATGTAGTTTTTGAAACTGTCTCTATTTCTTCAGCGCGCTAACGGCTAGGATTGGTCCCACAGTGAAAAATGACTTATTTATCTAAATTTTTAAATAAAGCGCTACCACAGCGCCCAGTGTAATTGCTGAGTTCCAGCAATCATGTCAAATTAAGAAGAATGTTATTTCTTGGAGTCCAATTTTCTCATTTATCACATTTATAAGGTCAAAGTCCAAAATCAGTTCAATTAAATCCCACAGTCAATCGTTTCACTGGTAAAAGCGATGCAACCTAGTAATATCAGAAAAATATTGCTAAATACATGTTGGTACGAATATGTGACGCAACCGTTGTAATTCAAACGGACTGATACCGTTATAAAGTCAATGAAATGTAGTTTATGAAACGGACTCTATTTTTTCAGCCCGCACTAACGGCTAGGATTGGTCCCACAGTGAAAAAATGACTTATTTATCTAAATTTTTAAATAAAGCGCTACCACAGCGCCCAGTGTAATTGCTGAGTTCCAGCAATCATGTCAAATTAAGAAGAATGTTATTTCTTGGAGTCCAATTGTCTCATTTATCACATTTATAAGGTCAAAGTCCAAAATCAGTTCAATTAAGTCCCACAGTCAATCGTTTCACTGTTAAAAGCGATGCAACCTAGTAATATCAGAAAAATATCGCTAAATACATGTTGGTACGAATATGTGACGCAACCGTTGTAACTCAAACGGACTGATACCGTTAGAAAGGTCATGAAATGTAGTTTTTGAAACTGTCTCTATTTCTTCAGCGCGCGCTAACGGCTAGGATTGGTCCCACAGTAAAAAATGACTTATTTATCTAAATTTTTAAATAAAGCGCTACCACAGCGCCCAGTGTAATTCGCTGAGTTCCAGCAATCATGTCAAATTAAGAAGAATGTTATTTCTTATAGTCCAATTGTCTCATTTATCACATTTATAAGGTCAAAGTCCAAAATCAGTTCAATTAAGTCCCACAGTCAATCGTTTCACTGTTAAAAGCGATGCAACCTAGTAATATCAGAAAAATATCGCTAAATACATGTTGGTACGAATATGTGACGCAACCGTTGTAACTCAAACGGACTGATACCGTTAGAAAGTCAATGAAATGTAGTTTTTGAAACTGTCTCTATTTCTTCAGCGCGCGCTAACGGCTAGGATTGGTCCCACAGTAAAAAATGACTTATTTATCTAAATTTTTAAATAAAGCGCTACCACAGCGCCCAGTGTAATTGCTGAGTTCCAGCAATCATGTCAAATTAAGAAGAATGTTATTTCTTGGAGTCCAATTGTCTCATTTATCACATTTATAAGGTCAAAGTCCAAAATCAGTTCAATTAAGTCCCACAGTCAATCGTTTCACTGTTAAAAGCGATGCAACCTAGTAATATCAGAAAAATATCGCTAAATACATGTTGGTACGAATATGTGACGCAACCGTTGTAACTCAAACGGACTGATACCGTTAGAAAGTCAATGAAATGTAGTTTTTGAAACTGTCTCTATTTCTTCAGCGCGCGCTAACGGCTAGGATTGGTCCCACAGTAAAAAATGACTTATTTATCTAAATTTTTAAATAAAGCGCTACCACAGCGCCCAGTGTAATTGCTGAGTTCCAGCAATCATGTCAAATTAAGAAGAATGTTATTTCTTGGAGTCCAATTGTCTCATTTATCACATTTATAAGGTCAAAGTCCAAAATCAGTTCAATTAAGTCCCACAGTCAATCGTTTCACTGTTAAAAGCGATGCAACCTAGTAATATCAGAAAAATATCGCTAAATACATGTTGGTACGAATATGTGACGCAACCGTTGTAACTCAAACGGACTGATACCGTTAGAAAGTCAATGAAATGTAGTTTTTGAAACTGTCTCTATTTCTTCAGCGCGCGCTAACGGCTAGGATTGGTCCCACAGTAAAAAATGACTTATTTATCTAAATTTTTAAATAAAGCGCTACCACAGCGCCCAGTGTAATTGCTGAGTTCCAGCAATCATGTCAAATTAAGAAGAATGTTATTTCTTGGAGTCCAATTGTCTCATTTATCACATTTATAAGGTCAAAGTCCAAAATCAGTTCAATTAAGTCCCACAGTCAATCGTTTCACTGTTAAAAGCGATGCAACCTAGTAATATCAGAAAAATATCGCTAAATACATGTTGGTACGAATATGTGACGCAACCGTTGTAACTCAAACGGACTGATACCGTTAGAAAGTCAATGAAATGTAGTTTTTGAAACTGTCTCTATTTCTTCAGCGCGCGCTAACGGCTAGGATTGGTCCCACAGTAAAAAATGACTTATTTATCTAAATTTTTAAATAAAGCGCTACCACAGCGCCCAGTGTAATTGCTGAGTTCCAGCAATCATGTCAAATTAAGAAGAATGTTATTTCTTGGAGTCCAATTGTCTCATTTATCACATTTATAAGGTCAAAGTCCAAAATCAGTTCAATTAAGTCCCACAGTCAATCGTTTCACTGTTAAAAGCGATGCAACCTAGTAATATCAGAAAAATATCGCTAAATACATGTTGGTACGAATATGTGACGCAACCGTTGTAACTCAAACGGACTGATACCGTTAGAAAGTCAATGAAATGTAGTTTTTGAAACTGTCTCTATTTCTTCAGCGCGCGCTAACGGCTAGGATTGGTCCCACAGTAAAAAATGACTTATTTATCTAAATTTTTAAATAAAGCGCTACCACAGCGCCCAGTGTAATTGCTGAGTTCCAGCAATCATGTCAAATTAAGAAGAATGTTATTTCTTGGAGTCCAATTGTCTCATTTATCACATTTATAAGGTCAAAGTCCAAAATCAGTTCAATTAAGTCCCACAGTCAATCGTTTCACTGTTAAAAGCGATGCAACCTAGTAATATCAGAAAAATATCGCTAAATACATGTTGGTACGAATATGTGACGCAACCGTTGTAACTCAAACGGACTGATACCGTTAGAAAGTCAATGAAATGTAGTTTTTGAAACTGTCTCTATTTCTTCAGCGCGCGCTAACGGCTAGGATTGGTCCCACAGTAAAAAATGACTTATTTATCTAAATTTTTAAATAAAGCGCTACCACAGCGCCCAGTGTAATTGCTGAGTTCCAGCAATCATGTCAAATTAAGAAGAATGTTATTTCTTGGAGTCCAATTGTCTCATTTATCACATTTATAAGGTCAAAGTCCAAAATCAGTTCAATTAAGTCCCACAGTCAATCGTTTCACTGTTAAAAGCGATGCAACCTAGTAATATCAGAAAAATATCGCTAAATACATGTTGGTACGAATATGTGACGCAACCGTTGTAACTCAAACGGACTGATACCGTTAGAAAGTCAATGAAATGTAGTTTTTGAAACTGTCTCTATTTCTTCAGCGCGCGCTAACGGCTAGGATTGGTCCCACAGTAAAAAATGACTTATTTATCTAAATTTTTAAATAAAGCGCTACCACAGCGCCCAGTGTAATTGCTGAGTTCCAGCAATCATGTCAAATTAAGAAGAATGTTATTTCTTGGAGTCCAATTGTCTCATTTATCACATTTATAAGGTCAAAGTCCAAAATCAGTTCAATTAAGTCCCACAGTCAATCGTTTCACTGTTAAAAGCGATGCAACCTAGTAATATCAGAAAAATATCGCTAAATACATGTTGGTACGAATATGTGACGCAACCGTTGTAACTCAAACGGACTGATACCGTTAGAAAGTCAATGAAATGTAGTTTTTGAAACTGTCTCTATTTCTTCAGCGCGCGCTAACGGCTAGGATTGGTCCCACAGTAAAAATGACTTATTTATCTAAATTTTTAAATAAAGCGCTACCACAGCGCCCAGTGTAATTGCTGAGTTCCAGCAATCATGTCAAATTAAGAAGAATGTTATTTCTTGGAGTCCAATTGTCTCATTTATCACATTTATAAGGTCAAAGTCCAAAATCAGTTCAATTAAGTCCCACAGTCAATCGTTTCACTGTTAAAAGCGATGCAACCTAGTAATATCAGAAAAATATCGCTAAATACATGTTGGTACGAATATGTGACGCAACCGTTGTAACTCAAACGGACTGATACCGTTAGAAAGTCAATGAAATGTAGTTTTTGAAACTGTCTCTATTTCTTCAGCGCGCGCTAACGGCTAGGATTGGTCCCACAGTAAAAAATGACTTATTTATCTAAATTTTTAAATAAAGCGCTACCACAGCGCCCAGTGTAATTGCTGAGTTCCAGTCAATCACATTTATAAGGTCAAAGTCCAAAATCAGTTCAATTAAGTCCCACAGTCAATCGTTTCACTGTTAAAAGCGATGCAACCTAGTAATATCAGAAAAATATCGCTAAATACATGTTGGTACGAATATGTGACGCAACCGTTGTAACTCAAACGGACTGATACCGTTAGAAAGTCAATGAAATGTAGTTTTTGAAACTGTCTCTATTTCTTCAGCGCGCGCTAACGGCTAGGATTGGTCCCACAGTAAAAAATGACTTATTTATCTAAATTTTTAAATAAAGCGCTACCACAGCGCCCAGTGTAATTGCTGAGTTCCAGCAATCATGTCAAATTAAGAAGAATGTTATTTCTTGGAGTCCAATTGTCTCATTTATCACATTTATAAGGTCAAAGTCCAAAATCAGTTCAATTAAGTCCCACAGTCAATCGTTTCACTGTTAAAAGCGATGCAACCTAGTAATATCAGAAAAATATCGCTAAATACATGTTGGTACGAATATGTGACGCAACCGTTGTAACTCAAACGGACTGATACCGTTAGAAAGTCAATGAAATGTAGTTTTTGAAACTGTCTCTATTTCTTCAGCGCGCGCTAACGGCTAGGATTGGTCCCACAGTAAAAAATGACTTATTTATCTAAATTTTTAAATAAAGCGCTACCACAGCGCCCAGTGTAATTGCTGAGTTCCAGCAATCATGTCAAATTAAGAAGAATGTTATTTCTTGGAGTCCAATTGTCTCATTTATCACATTTATAAGGTCAAAGTCCAAAATCAGTTCAATTAAGTCCCACAGTCAATCGTTTCACTGTTAAAAGCGATGCAACCTAGTAATATCAGAAAAATATCGCTAAATACATGTTGGTACGAATATGTGACGCAACCGTTGTAACTCAAACGGACTGATACCGTTAGAAAGTCAATGAAATGTAGTTTTTGAAACTGTCTCTATTTCTTCAGCGCGCTAACGGCTAGGATTGGTCCCACAGTAAAAAATGACTTATTTATCTAAATTTTTAAATAAAGCGCTACCACAGCGCCCAGTGTAATTGCTGAGTTCCAGCAATCATGTCAAATTAAGAAGAATGTTATTTCTTGGAGTCCAATTGTCTCATTTATCACATTTATAAGGTCAAAGTCCAAAATCAGTTCAATTAAGTCCCACAGTCAATCGTTTCACTGTTAAAAGCGATGCAACCTAGTAATATCAGAAAAATATCGCTAAATACATGTTGGTACGAATATGTGACGCAACCGTTGTAACTCAAACGGACTGATACCGTTAGAAAGTCAATGAAATGTAGTTTTTGAAACTGTCTCTATTTCTTCAGCGCGCGCTAACGGCTAGGATTGGTCCCACAGTAAAAAATGACTTATTTATCTAAATTTTTAAATAAAGCGCTACCACAGCGCCCAGTGTAATTGCTGAGTTCCAGCAATCATGTCAAATTAAGAAGAATGTTATTTCTTGGAGTCCAATTGTCTCATTTATCACATTTATAAGGTCAAAGTCCAAAATCAGTTCAATTAAGTCCCACAGTCAATCGTTTCACTGTTAAAAGCGATGCAACCTAGTAATATCAGAAAAATATCGCTAAATACATGTTGGTACGAATATGTGACGCAACCGTTGTAACTCAAACGGACTGATACCGTTAGAAAGTCAATGAAATGTAGTTTTTGAAACTGTCTCTATTTCTTCAGCGCGCGCTAACGGCTAGGATTGGTCCCACAGTAAAAAATGACTTATTTATCTAAATTTTTAAATAAAGCGCTACCACAGCGCCCAGTGTAATTGCTGAGTTCCAGCAATCATGTCAAATTAAGAAGAATGTTATTTCTTGGAGTCCAATTGTCTCATTTATCACATTTATAAGGTCAAAGTCCAAAATCAGTTCAATTAAGTCCCACAGTCAATCGTTTCACTGTTAAAAGCGATGCAACCTAGTAATATCAGAAAAATATCGCTAAATACATGTTGGTACGAATATGTGACGCAACCGTTGTAACTCAAACGGACTGATACCGTTAGAAAGTCAATGAAATGTAGTTTTTGAAACTGTCTCTATTTCTTCAGCGCGCGCTAACGGCTAGGATTGGTCCCACAGTAAAAAATGACTTATTTATCTAAATTTTTAAATAAAGCGCTACCACAGCGCCCAGTGTAATTGCTGAGTTCCAGCAATCATGTCAAATTAAGAAGAATGTTATTTCTTGGAGTCCAATTGTCTCATTTATCACATTTATAAGGTCAAAGTCCAAAATCAGTTCAATTAAGTCCCACAGTCAATCGTTTCACTGTTAAAAGCGATGCAACCTAGTAATATCAGAAAAATATCGCTAAATACATGTTGGTACGAATATGTGACGCAACCGTTGTAACTCAAACGGACTGATACCGTTAGAAAGTCAATGAAATGTAGTTTTTGAAACTGTCTCTATTTCTTCAGCGCGCGCTAACGGCTAGGATTGGTCCCACAGTAAAAAATGACTTATTTATCTAAATTTTTAAATAAAGCGCTACCACAGCGCCCAGTGTAATTGCTGAGTTCCAGCAATCATGTCAAATTAAGAAGAATGTTATTTCTTGGAGTCCAATTGTCTCATTTATCACATTTATAAGGTCAAAGTCCAAAATCAGTTCAATTAAGTCCCACAGTCAATCGTTTCACTGTTAAAAGCGATGCAACCTAGTAATATCAGAAAAATATCGCTAAATACATGTTGGTACGAATATGTGACGCAACCGTTGTAACTCAAACGGACTGATACCGTTAGAAAGTCAATGAAATGTAGTTTTTGAAACTGTCTCTATTTCTTCAGCGCGCGCTAACGGCTAGGATTGGTCCCACAGTAAAAAATGACTTATTTATCTAAATTTTTAAATAAAGCGCTACCACAGCGCCCAGTGTAATTGCTGAGTTCCAGCAATCATGTCAAATTAAGAAGAATGTTATTTCTTGGAGTCCAATTGTCTCATTTATCACATTTATAAGGTCAAAGTCCAAAATCAGTTCAATTAAGTCCCACAGTCAATCGTTTCACTGTTAAAAGCGATGCAACCTAGTAATATCAGAAAAATATCGCTAAATACATGTTGGTACGAATATGTGACGCAACCGTTGTAACTCAAACGGACTGATACCGTTAGAAAGTCAATGAAATGTAGTTTTTGAAACTGTCTCTATTTCTTCAGCGCGCGCTAACGGCTAGGATTGGTCCCACAGTAAAAAATGACTTATTTATCTAAATTTTTAAATAAAGCGCTACCACAGCGCCCAGTGTAATTGCTGAGTTCCAGCAATCATGTCAAATTAAGAAGAATGTTATTTCTTGGAGTCCAATTGTCTCATTTATCACATTTATAAGGTCAAAGTCCAAAATCAGTTCAATTAAGTCCCACAGTCAATCGTTTCACTGTTAAAAGCGATGCAACCTAGTAATATCAGAAAAATATCGCTAAATACATGTTGGTACGAATATGTGACGCAACCGTTGTAACTCAAACGGACTGATACCGTTAGAAAGTCAATGAAATGTAGTTTTTGAAACTGTCTCTATTTCTTCAGCGCGCGCTAACGGCTAGGATTGGTCCCACAGTAAAAAATGACTTATTTATCTAAATTTTTAAATAAAGCGCTACCACAGCGCCCAGTGTAATTGCTGAGTTCCAGCAATCATGTCAAATTAAGAAGAATGTTATTTCTTGGAGTCCAATTGTCTCATTTATCACATTTATAAGGTCAAAGTCCAAAATCAGTTCAATTAAGTCCCACAGTCAATCGTTTCACTGTTAAAAGCGATGCAACCTAGTAATATCAGAAAAATATCGCTAAATACATGTTGGTACGAATATGTGACGCAACCGTTGTAACTCAAACGGACTGATACCGTTAGAAAGTCAATGAAATGTAGTTTTTGAAACTGTCTCTATTTCTTCAGCGCGCGCTAACGGCTAGGATTGGTCCCACAGTAAAAAATGACTTATTTATCTAAATTTTTAAATAAAGCGCTACCACAGCGCCCAGTGTAATTGCTGAGTTCCAGCAATCATGTCAAATTAAGAAGAATGTTATTTCTTGGAGTCCAATTGTCTCATTTATCACATTTATAAGGTCAAAGTCCAAAATCAGTTCAATTAAGTCCCACAGTCAATCGTTTCACTGTTAAAAGCGATGCAACCTAGTAATATCAGAAAAATATCGCTAAATACATGTTGGTACGAATATGTGACGCAACCGTTGTAACTCAAACGGACTGATACCGTTAGAAAGTCAATGAAATGTAGTTTTTGAAACTGTCTCTATTTCTTCAGCGCGCGCTAACGGCTAGGATTGGTCCCACAGTAAAAAATGACTTATTTATCTAAATTTTTAAATAAAGCGCTACCACAGCGCCCAGTGTAATTGCTGAGTTCCAGCAATCATGTCAAATTAAGAAGAATGTTATTTCTTGGAGTCCAATTGTCTCATTTATCACATTTATAAGGTCAAAGTCCAAAATCAGTTCAATTAAGTCCCACAGTCAATCGTTTCACTGTTAAAAGCGATGCAACCTAGTAATATCAGAAAAATATCGCTAAATACATGTTGGTACGAATATGTGACGCAACCGTTGTAACTCAAACGGACTGATACCGTTAGAAAGTCAATGAAATGTAGTTTTTGAAACTGTCTCTATTTCTTCAGCGCGCGCTAACGGCTAGGATTGGTCCCACAGTAAAAAATGACTTATTTATCTAAATTTTTAAATAAAGCGCTACCACAGCGCCCAGTGTAATTGCTGAGTTCCAGCAATCATGTCAAATTAAGAAGAATGTTATTTCTTGGAGTCCAATTGTCTCATTTATCACATTTATAAGGTCAAAGTCCAAAATCAGTTCAATTAAGTCCCACAGTCAATCGTTTCACTGTTAAAAGCGATGCAACCTAGTAATATCAGAAAAATATCGCTAAATACATGTTGGTACGAATATGTGACGCAACCGTTGTAACTCAAACGGACTGATACCGTTAGAAAGTCAATGAAATGTAGTTTTTGAAACTGTCTCTATTTCTTCAGCGCGCGCTAACGGCTAGGATTGGTCCCACAGTAAAAAATGACTTATTTATCTAAATTTTTAAATAAAGCGCTACCACAGCGCCCAGTGTAATTGCTGAGTTCCAGCAATCATGTCAAATTAAGAAGAATGTTATTTCTTGGAGTCCAATTGTCTCATTTATCACATTTATAAGGTCAAAGTCCAAAATCAGTTCAATTAAGTCCCACAGTCAATCGTTTCACTGTTAAAAGCGATGCAACCTAGTAATATCAGAAAAATATCGCTAAATACATGTTGGTACGAATATGTGACGCAACCGTTGTAACTCAAACGGACTGATACCGTTAGAAAGTCAATGAAATGTAGTTTTTGAAACTGTCTCTATTTCTTCAGCGCGCGCTAACGGCTAGGATTGGTCCCACAGTAAAAAATGACTTATTTATCTAAATTTTTAAATAAAGCGCTACCACAGCGCCCAGTGTAATTGCTGAGTTCCAGCAATCATGTCAAATTAAGAAGAATGTTATTTCTTGGAGTCCAATTGTCTCATTTATCACATTTATAAGGTCAAAGTCCAAAATCAGTTCAATTAAGTCCCACAGTCAATCGTTTCACTGTTAAAAGCGATGCAACCTAGTAATATCAGAAAAATATCGCTAAATACATGTTGGTACGAATATGTGACGCAACCGTTGTAACTCAAACGGACTGATACCGTTAGAAAGTCAATGAAATGTAGTTTTTGAAACTGTCTCTATTTCTTCAGCGCGCGCTAACGGCTAGGATTGGTCCCACAGTAAAAAATGACTTATTTATCTAAATTTTTAAATAAAGCGCTACCACAGCGCCCAGTGTAATTGCTGAGTTCCAGCAATCATGTCAAATTAAGAAGAATGTTATTTCTTGGAGTCCAATTGTCTCATTTATCACATTTATAAGGTCAAAGTCCAAAATCAGTTCAATTAAGTCCCACAGTCAATCGTTTCACTGTTAAAAGCGATGCAACCTAGTAATATCAGAAAAATATCGCTAAATACATGTTGGTACGAATATGTGACGCAACCGTTGTAACTCAAACGGACTGATACCGTTAGAAAGTCAATGAAATGTAGTTTTTGAAACTGTCTCTATTTCTTCAGCGCGCGCTAACGGCTAGGATTGGTCCCACAGTAAAAAATGACTTATTTATCTAAATTTTTAAATAAAGCGCTACCACAGCGCCCAGTGTAATTGCTGAGTTCCAGCAATCATGTCAAATTAAGAAGAATGTTATTTCTTGGAGTCCAATTGTCTCATTTATCACATTTATAAGGTCAAAGTCCAAAATCAGTTCAATTAAGTCCCACAGTCAATCGTTTCACTGTTAAAAGCGATGCAACCTAGTAATATCAGAAAAATATCGCTAAATACATGTTGGTACGAATATGTGACGCAACCGTTGTAACTCAAACGGACTGATACCGTTAGAAAGTCAATGAAATGTAGTTTTTGAAACTGTCTCTATTTCTTCAGCGCGCGCTAACGGCTAGGATTGGTCCCACAGTAAAAAATGACTTATTTATCTAAATTTTTAAATAAAGCGCTACCACAGCGCCCAGTGTAATTGCTGAGTTCCAGCAATCATGTCAAATTAAGAAGAATGTTATTTCTTGGAGTCCAATTGTCTCATTTATCACATTTATAAGGTCAAAGTCCAAAATCAGTTCAATTAAGTCCCACAGTCAATCGTTTCACTGTTAAAAGCGATGCAACCTAGTAATATCAGAAAAATATCGCTAAATACATGTTGGTACGAATATGTGACGCAACCGTTGTAACTCAAACGGACTGATACCGTTAGAAAGTCAATGAAATGTAGTTTTTGAAACTGTCTCTATTTCTTCAGCGCGCGCTAACGGCTAGGATTGGTCCCACAGTGAAAAATGACTTATTTATCTAAATTTTTAAATAAAGCGCTACCACAGCGCCCAGTTAATTGCTGAGTTCTTGGAGTCCAAAATCACATTTATAAGGTCAAAGTCCAAAATCAGTTCAATTAAGTCCCACAGTCAATCGTTTCACTGTTAAAAGCGATGCAACCTAGTAATATCAGAAAAATATCGCTAAATACATGTTGGTACGAATATGTGACGCAACCGTTGTAACTCAAACGGACTGATACCGTTAGAAAGTCAATGAAATGTAGTTTTTGAAACTGTCTCTATTTCTTCAGCGCGCGCTAACGGCTAGGATTGGTCCCACAGTAAAAAATGACTTATTTATCTAAATTTTTAAATAAAGCGCTACCACAGCGCCCAGTGTAATTGCTGAGTTCCAGCAATCATGTCAAATTAAGAAGAATGTTATTTCTTGGAGTCCAATTGTCTCATTTATCACATTTATAAGGTCAAAGTCCAAAATCAGTTCAATTAAGTCCCACAGTCAATCGTTTCACTGTTAAAAGCGATGCAACCTAGTAATATCAGAAAAATATCGCTAAATACATGTTGGTACGAATATGTGACGCAACTGTTGTAACTCAAACGGACTGATACCGTTAGAAAGTCAATGAAATGTAGTTTTTGAAACTGTCTCTATTTCTTCAGCGCGCGGTAACGGCTAGGATTGGTCCCACAGTAAAAAATGACTTATTTATCTAAATTTTTAAATAAAGTGCTACCACAGCGCCCAGTGTAATTGCTGAGTTCCAGCAATCATGTCAAATTTCTTGGAGTCCAATTATCTCATTTATCACATTTATAAGGTCAAAGTTAAAAATTAGTTCAATTAAGTCCCACAGTCAATCGTTTCACTGTTAAAAGCGATGCAACCTAGTAATATCAGAAAAATATCGCTAAATACATGTTGGTACGAATATGTGACGCAACCGTTGTAACTCAAACGGACTGATACCGTTAGAAAGTCAATGAAATGTAGATTTTGAAACTGTCTCTATTTCTTCAGCGCGCGCTAACGGCTAGGATTGGTCCCACAGTGAAAAATGACTTATTTATCTAAATTTTTAAATAAAGCGCTACCACAGCGCCCAGTGTAATTGCTGAGTTCCAGCAATCATGTCAAATTAAGAAGAATGTTATTTCTTGGAGTCCAATTGTCTCATTTATCACATTTATAAGGTCAAAGTCCAAAATCAGTTCAATTAAGTCCCACAGTCAATCGTTTCACTGTTAAAAGCGATGCAACCTAGTAATATCAGAAAAATATCGCTAAATACATGTTGGTACGAATATGTGACGCAACCGTTGTAACTCAAACGGACTGATACCGTTAGAAAGTCAATGAAATGTAGTTTTTGAAACTGTCTCTATTTCTTCAGCGCGCGCTAACGGCTAGGATTGGTCCCACAGTGAAAAATGACTTATTTATCTAAATTTTTAAATAAAGCGCTACCACAGCGCCCAGTGTAATTGCTGAGTTCCAGCAATCATGTCAAATTAAGAAGAATGTTATTTCTTGGAGTCCAATTGTCTCATTTATCACATTTATAAGGTCAAAGTCCAAAATCAGTTCAATTAAGTCCCACAGTCAATCGTTTCACTGTTAAAAGCGATGCAACCTAGTAATATCAGAAAAATATCGCTAAATACATGTTGGTACGAATATGTGACGCAACCGTTGTAACTCAAACGGACTGATACCGTTAGAAAGTCAATGAAATGTAGTTTTTGAAACTGTCTCTATTTCTTCAGCGCGCGCTAACGGCTAGGATTGGTCCCACAGTAAAAAATGACTTATTTATCTAAATTTTTAAATAAAGCGCTACCACAGCGCCCAGTGTAATTGCTGAGTTCCAGCAATCATGTCAAATTAAGAAGAATGTTATTTCTTGGAGTCCAATTGTCTCATTTATCACATTTATAAGGTCAAAGTCCAAAATCAGTTCAATTAAGTCCCACAGTCAATCGTTTCACTGTTAAAAGCGATGCAACCTAGTAATATCAGAAAAATATCGCTAAATACATGTTGGTACGAATATGTGACGCAACCGTTGTAACTCAAACGGACTGATACCGTTAGAAAGTCAATGAAATGTAGTTTTTGAAACTGTCTCTATTTCTTCAGCGCGCTAACGGCTAGGATTGGTCCCACAGTAAAAAATGACTTATTTATCTAAATTTTTAAATAAAGCGCTACCACAGCGCCCAGTGTAATTGCTGAGTTCCAGTCAAAATGTTATTTATAAGGTCAAAGTCCAAAATCAGTTCAATTAAGTCCCACAGTCAATCGTTTCACTGTTAAAAGCGATGCAACCTAGTAATATCAGAAAAATATCGCTAAATACATGTTGGTACGAATATGTGACGCAACCGTTGTAACTCAAACGGACTGATACCGTTAGAAAGTCAATGAAATGTAGTTTTTGAAACTGTCTCTATTTCTTCAGCGCGCGCTAACGGCTAGGATTGGTCCCACAGTAAAAAATGACTTATTTATCTAAATTTTTAAATAAAGCGCTACCACAGCGCCCAGTGTAATTGCTGAGTTCCAGCAATCATGTCAAATTAAGAAGAATGTTATTTCTTGGAGTCCAATTGTCTCATTTATCACATTTATAAGGTCAAAGTCCAAAATCAGTTCAATTAAGTCCCACAGTCAATCGTTTCACTGTTAAAAGCGATGCAACCTAGTAATATCAGAAAAATATCGCTAAATACATGTTGGTACGAATATGTGACGCAACCGTTGTAACTCAAACGGACTGATACCGTTAGAAAGTCAATGAAATGTAGTTTTTGAAACTGTCTCTATTTCTTCAGCGCGCGCTAACGGCTAGGATTGGTCCCACAGTAAAAAATGACTTATTTATCTAAATTTTTAAATAAAGCGCTACCACAGCGCCCAGTGTAATTGCTGAGTTCCAGCAATCATGTCAAATTAAGAAGAATGTTATTTCTTGGAGTCCAATTGTCTCATTTATCACATTTATAAGGTCAAAGTCCAAAATCAGTTCAATTAAGTCCCACAGTCAATCGTTTCACTGTTAAAAGCGATGCAACCTAGTAATATCAGAAAAATATCGCTAAATACATGTTGGTACGAATATGTGACGCAACCGTTGTAACTCAAACGGACTGATACCGTTAGAAAGTCAATGAAATGTAGTTTTTGAAACTGTCTCTATTTCTTCAGCGCGCGCTAACGGCTAGGATTGGTCCCACAGTAAAAATGACTTATTTATCTAAATTTTTAAATAAAGCGCTACCACAGCGCCCAGTGTAATTGCTGAGTTCCAGCAAAATATTTATAAGGTCAAAGTCCAAAATCAGTTCAATTAAGTCCCACAGTCAATCGTTTCACTGTTAAAAGCGATGCAACCTAGTAATATCAGAAAAATATCGCTAAATACATGTTGGTACGAATATGTGACGCAACCGTTGTAACTCAAACGGACTGATACCGTTAGAAAGTCAATGAAATGTAGTTTTTGAAACTGTCTCTATTTCTTCAGCGCGCGCTAACGGCTAGGATTGGTCCCACAGTAAAAAATGACTTATTTATCTAAATTTTTAAATAAAGCGCTACCACAGCGCCCAGTGTAATTGCTGAGTTCCAGCAATCATGTCAAATTAAGAAGAATGTTATTTCTTGGAGTCCAATTGTCTCATTTATCACATTTATAAGGTCAAAGTCCAAAATCAGTTCAATTAAGTCCCACAGTCAATCGTTTCACTGTTAAAAGCGATGCAACCTAGTAATATCAGAAAAATATCGCTAAATACATGTTGGTACGAATATGTGACGCAACCGTTGTAACTCAAACGGACTGATACCGTTAGAAAGTCAATGAAATGTAGTTTTTGAAACTGTCTCTATTTCTTCAGCGCGCGCTAACGGCTAGGATTGGTCCCACAGTAAAAAATGACTTATTTATCTAAATTTTTAAATAAAGCGCTACCACAGCGCCCAGTGTAATTGCTGAGTTCCAGCAATCATGTCAAATTAAGAAGAATGTTATTTCTTGGAGTCCAATTGTCTCATTTATCACATTTATAAGGTCAAAGTCCAAAATCAGTTCAATTAAGTCCCACAGTCAATCGTTTCACTGTTAAAAGCGATGCAACCTAGTAATATCAGAAAAATATCGCTAAATACATGTTGGTACGAATATGTGACGCAACCGTTGTAACTCAAACGGACTGATACCGTTAGAAAGTCAATGAAATGTAGTTTTTGAAACTGTCTCTATTTCTTCAGCGCGCGCTAACGGCTAGGATTGGTCCCACAGTAAAAAATGACTTATTTATCTAAATTTTTAAATAAAGCGCTACCACAGCGCCCAGTGTAATTGCTGAGTTCCAGCAATCATGTCAAATTAAGAAGAATGTTATTTCTTGGAGTCCAATTGTCTCATTTATCACATTTATAAGGTCAAAGTCCAAAATCAGTTCAATTAAGTCCCACAGTCAATCGTTTCACTGTTAAAAGCGATGCAACCTAGTAATATCAGAAAAATATCGCTAAATACATGTTGGTACGAATATGTGACGCAACCGTTGTAACTCAAACGGACTGATACCGTTAGAAAGTCAATGAAATGTAGTTTTTGAAACTGTCTCTATTTCTTCAGCGCGCGCTAACGGCTAGGATTGGTCCCACAGTAAAAAATGACTTATTTATCTAAATTTTTAAATAAAGCGCTACCACAGCGCCCAGCTGTTAATCATGTCTGAGTTCCAGTCTCAATCACATTTATAAGGTCAAAGTCCAAAATCAGTTCAATTAAGTCCCACAGTCAATCGTTTCACTGTTAAAAGCGATGCAACCTAGTAATATCAGAAAAATATCGCTAAATACATGTTGGTACGAATATGTGACGCAACCGTTGTAACTCAAACGGACTGATACCGTTAGAAAGTCAATGAAATGTAGTTTTTGAAACTGTCTCTATTTCTTCAGCGCGCGCTAACGGCTAGGATTGGTCCCACAGTAAAAAATGACTTATTTATCTAAATTTTTAAATAAAGCGCTACCACAGCGCCCAGTGTAATTGCTGAGTTCCAGCAATCATGTCAAATTAAGAAGAATGTTATTTCTTGGAGTCCAATTGTCTCATTTATCACATTTATAAGGTCAAAGTCCAAAATCAGTTCAATTAAGTCCCACAGTCAATCGTTTCACTGTTAAAAGCGATGCAACCTAGTAATATCAGAAAAATATCGCTAAATACATGTTGGTACGAATATGTGACGCAACCGTTGTAACTCAAACGGACTGATACCGTTAGAAAGTCAATGAAATGTAGTTTTTGAAACTGTCTCTATTTCTTCAGCGCGCGCTAACGGCTAGGATTGGTCCCACAGTAAAAAATGACTTATTTATCTAAATTTTTAAATAAAGCGCTACCACAGCGCCCAGTGTAATTGCTGAGTTCCAGCAATCATGTCAAATTAAGAAGAATGTTATTTCTTGGAGTCCAATTGTCTCATTTATCACATTTATAAGGTCAAAGTCCAAAATCAGTTCAATTAAGTCCCACAGTCAATCGTTTCACTGTTAAAAGCGATGCAACCTAGTAATATCAGAAAAATATCGCTAAATACATGTTGGTACGAATATGTGACGCAACCGTTGTAACTCAAACGGACTGATACCGTTAGAAAGTCAATGAAATGTAGTTTTTGAAACTGTCTCTATTTCTTCAGCGCGCGCTAACGGCTAGGATTGGTCCCACAGTAAAAATGACTTATTTATCTAAATTTTTAAATAAAGCGCTACCACAGCGCCCAGTGTAATTGCAAATTAAGAAGAGTTATTTCTTGGAGTCCAAATTTATCACATTTATAAGGTCAAAGTCCAAAATCAGTTCAATTAAGTCCCACAGTCAATCGTTTCACTGTTAAAAGCGATGCAACCTAGTAATATCAGAAAAATATCGCTAAATACATGTTGGTACGAATATGTGACGCAACCGTTGTAACTCAAACGGACTGATACCGTTAGAAAGTCAATGAAATGTAGTTTTTGAAACTGTCTCTATTTCTTCAGCGCGCGCTAACGGCTAGGATTGGTCCCACAGTAAAAAATGACTTATTTATCTAAATTTTTAAATAAAGCGCTACCACAGCGCCCAGTGTAATTGCTGAGTTCCAGCAATCATGTCAAATTAAGAAGAATGTTATTTCTTGGAGTCCAATTGTCTCATTTATCACATTTATAAGGTCAAAGTCCAAAATCAGTTCAATTAAGTCCCACAGTCAATCGTTTCACTGTTAAAAGCGATGCAACCTAGTAATATCAGAAAAATATCGCTAAATACATGTTGGTACGAATATGTGACGCAACCGTTGTAACTCAAACGGACTGATACCGTTAGAAAGTCAATGAAATGTAGTTTTTGAAACTGTCTCTATTTCTTCAGCGCGCGCTAACGGCTAGGATTGGTCCCACAGTAAAAATGACTTATTTATCTAAATTTTTAAATAAAGCGCTACCACAGCGCCCAGTGTAATTGCTGAGTTCCATGTCAAAATATTGATAAGGTCAAAGTCCAAAATCAGTTCAATTAAGTCCCACAGTCAATCGTTTCACTGTTAAAAGCGATGCAACCTAGTAATATCAGAAAAATATCGCTAAATACATGTTGGTACGAATATGTGACGCAACCGTTGTAACTCAAACGGACTGATACCGTTAGAAAGTCAATGAAATGTAGTTTTTGAAACTGTCTCTATTTCTTCAGCGCGCGCTAACGGCTAGGATTGGTCCCACAGTAAAAAATGACTTATTTATCTAAATTTTTAAATAAAGCGCTACCACAGCGCCCAGTGTAATTGCTGAGTTCCAGCAATCATGTCAAATTAAGAAGAATGTTATTTCTTGGAGTCCAATTGTCTCATTTATCACATTTATAAGGTCAAAGTCCAAAATCAGTTCAATTAAGTCCCACAGTCAATCGTTTCACTGTTAAAAGCGATGCAACCTAGTAATATCAGAAAAATATCGCTAAATACATGTTGGTACGAATATGTGACGCAACCGTTGTAACTCAAACGGACTGATACCGTTAGAAAGTCAATGAAATGTAGTTTTTGAAACTGTCTCTATTTCTTCAGCGCGCGCTAACGGCTAGGATTGGTCCCACAGTAAAAAATGACTTATTTATCTAAATTTTTAAATAAAGCGCTACCACAGCGCCCAGTGTAATTGCTGAGTTCCAGCAATCATGTCAAATTAAGAAGAATGTTATTTCTTGGAGTCCAATTGTCTCATTTATCACATTTATAAGGTCAAAGTCCAAAATCAGTTCAATTAAGTCCCACAGTCAATCGTTTCACTGTTAAAAGCGATGCAACCTAGTAATATCAGAAAAATATCGCTAAATACATGTTGGTACGAATATGTGACGCAACCGTTGTAACTCAAACGGACTGATACCGTTAGAAAGTCAATGAAATGTAGTTTTTGAAACTGTCTCTATTTCTTCAGCGCGCGCTAACGGCTAGGATTGGTCCCACAGTAAAAAATGACTTATTTATCTAAATTTTTAAATAAAGCGCTACCACAGCGCCCAGTGTAATTGCTGAGTTCCAGCAATCATGTCAAATTAAGAAGAATGTTATTTCTTGGAGTCCAATTGTCTCATTTATCACATTTATAAGGTCAAAGTCCAAAATCAGTTCAATTAAGTCCCACAGTCAATCGTTTCACTGTTAAAAGCGATGCAACCTAGTAATATCAGAAAAATATCGCTAAATACATGTTGGTACGAATATGTGACGCAACCGTTGTAACTCAAACGGACTGATACCGTTAGAAAGTCAATGAAATGTAGTTTTTGAAACTGTCTCTATTTCTTCAGCGCGCGCTAACGGCTAGGATTGGTCCCACAGTAAAAAATGACTTATTTATCTAAATTTTTAAATAAAGCGCTACCACAGCGCCCAGTGTAATTGCTGAGTTCCAGCAATCATGTCAAATTAAGAAGAATGTTATTTCTTGGAGTCCAATTGTCTCATTTATCACATTTATAAGGTCAAAGTCCAAAATCAGTTCAATTAAGTCCCACAGTCAATCGTTTCACTGTTAAAAGCGATGCAACCTAGTAATATCAGAAAAATATCGCTAAATACATGTTGGTACGAATATGTGACGCAACCGTTGTAACTCAAACGGACTGATACCGTTAGAAAGTCAATGAAATGTAGTTTTTGAAACTGTCTCTATTTCTTCAGCGCGCGCTAACGGCTAGGATTGGTCCCACAGTAAAAAATGACTTATTTATCTAAATTTTTAAATAAAGCGCTACCACAGCGCCCAGTGTAATTGCTGAGTTCCAGCAATCATGTCAAATTAAGAAGAATGTTATTTCTTGGAGTCCAATTGTCTCATTTATCACATTTATAAGGTCAAAGTCCAAAATCAGTTCAATTAAGTCCCACAGTCAATCGTTTCACTGTTAAAAGCGATGCAACCTAGTAATATCAGAAAAATATCGCTAAATACATGTTGGTACGAATATGTGACGCAACCGTTGTAACTCAAACGGACTGATACCGTTAGAAAGTCAATGAAATGTAGTTTTTGAAACTGTCTCTATTTCTTCAGCGCGCGCTAACGGCTAGGATTGGTCCCACAG
Source organism: Hydractinia echinata (assembly GCA_030067915.1). Lineage (NCBI taxonomy): Eukaryota > Metazoa > Cnidaria > Hydrozoa > Anthoathecata > Hydractiniidae > Hydractinia > Hydractinia echinata. The sequence continues at coordinate 23,896 of JASGCC010002456.1, forward strand.
TAAAAAATGACTTATTTATCTAAATTTTTAAATAAAGCGCTACCACAGCGCCCAGTGTAATTGCTGAGTTCCAGCAATCATGTCAAATTAAGAAGAATGTTATTTCTTGGAGTCCAATTGTCTCATTTATCACATTTATAAGGTCAAAGTCCAAAATCAGTTCAATTAAGTCCCACAGTCAATCGTTTCACTGTTAAAAGCGATGCAACCTAGTAATATCAGAAAAATATCGCTAAATACATGTTGGTACGAATATGTGACGCAACCGTTGTAACTCAAACGGACTGATACCGTTAGAAAGTCAATGAAATGTAGTTTTTGAAACTGTCTCTATTTCTTCAGCGCGCGCTAACGGCTAGGATTGGTCCCACAGTAAAAAATGACTTATTTATCTAAATTTTTAAATAAAGCGCTACCACAGCGCCCAGTGTAATTGCTGAGTTCCAGCAATCATGTCAAATTAAGAAGAATGTTATTTCTTGGAGTCCAATTGTCTCATTTATCACATTTATAAGGTCAAAGTCCAAAATCAGTTCAATTAAGTCCCACAGTCAATCGTTTCACTGTTAAAAGCGATGCAACCTAGTAATATCAGAAAAATATCGCTAAATACATGTTGGTACGAATATGTGACGCAACCGTTGTAACTCAAACGGACTGATACCGTTAGAAAGTCAATGAAATGTAGTTTTTGAAACTGTCTCTATTTCTTCAGCGCGCGCTAACGGCTAGGATTGGTCCCACAGTAAAAAATGACTTATTTATCTAAATTTTTAAATAAAGCGCTACCACAGCGCCCAGTGTAATTGCTGAGTTCCAGTCAAAATTTATAAGGTCAAAGTCCAAAATCAGTTCAATTAAGTCCCACAGTCAATCGTTTCACTGTTAAAAGCGATGCAACCTAGTAATATCAGAAAAATATCGCTAAATACATGTTGGTACGAATATGTGACGCAACCGTTGTAACTCAAACGGACTGATACCGTTAGAAAGTCAATGAAATGTAGTTTTTGAAACTGTCTCTATTTCTTCAGCGCGCGCTAACGGCTAGGATTGGTCCCACAGTAAAAAATGACTTATTTATCTAAATTTTTAAATAAAGCGCTACCACAGCGCCCAGTGTAATTGCTGAGTTCCAGCAATCATGTCAAATTAAGAAGAATGTTATTTCTTGGAGTCCAATTGTCTCATTTATCACATTTATAAGGTCAAAGTCCAAAATCAGTTCAATTAAGTCCCACAGTCAATCGTTTCACTGTTAAAAGCGATGCAACCTAGTAATATCAGAAAAATATCGCTAAATACATGTTGGTACGAATATGTGACGCAACCGTTGTAACTCAAACGGACTGATACCGTTAGAAAGTCAATGAAATGTAGTTTTTGAAACTGTCTCTATTTCTTCAGCGCGCGCTAACGGCTAGGATTGGTCCCACAGTAAAAAATGACTTATTTATCTAAATTTTTAAATAAAGCGCTACCACAGCGCCCAGTGTAATTGCTGAGTTCCAGCAATCATGTCAAATTAAGAAGAATGTTATTTCTTGGAGTCCAATTGTCTCATTTATCACATTTATAAGGTCAAAGTCCAAAATCAGTTCAATTAAGTCCCACAGTCAATCGTTTCACTGTTAAAAGCGATGCAACCTAGTAATATCAGAAAAATATCGCTAAATACATGTTGGTACGAATATGTGACGCAACCGTTGTAACTCAAACGGACTGATACCGTTAGAAAGTCAATGAAATGTAGTTTTTGAAACTGTCTCTATTTCTTCAGCGCGCGCTAACGGCTAGGATTGGTCCCACAGTAAAAATGACTTATTTATCTAAATTTTTAAATAAAGCGCTACCACAGCGCCCAGTGTAATTGCTGAGTTCCAGCAATCATGTCAAATTAAGAAGAATGTTATTTCTTGGAGTCCAATTGTCTCATTTATCACATTTATAAGGTCAAAGTCCAAAATCAGTTCAATTAAGTCCCACAGTCAATCGTTTCACTGTTAAAAGCGATGCAACCTAGTAATATCAGAAAAATATCGCTAAATACATGTTGGTACGAATATGTGACGCAACCGTTGTAACTCAAACGGACTGATACCGTTAGAAAGTCAATGAAATGTAGTTTTTGAAACTGTCTCTATTTCTTCAGCGCGCGCTAACGGCTAGGATTGGTCCCACAGTAAAAAATGACTTATTTATCTAAATTTTTAAATAAAGCGCTACCACAGCGCCCAGTGTAATTGCTGAGTTCCAGCAATCATGTCAAATTAAGAAGAATGTTATTTCTTGGAGTCCAATTGTCTCATTTATCACATTTATAAGGTCAAAGTCCAAAATCAGTTCAATTAAGTCCCACAGTCAATCGTTTCACTGTTAAAAGCGATGCAACCTAGTAATATCAGAAAAATATCGCTAAATACATGTTGGTACGAATATGTGACGCAACCGTTGTAACTCAAACGGACTGATACCGTTAGAAAGTCAATGAAATGTAGTTTTTGAAACTGTCTCTATTTCTTCAGCGCGCGCTAACGGCTAGGATTGGTCCCACAGTAAAAAATGACTTATTTATCTAAATTTTTAAATAAAGCGCTACCACAGCGCCCAGTGTAATTGCTGAGTTCCAGCAATCATGTCAAATTAAGAAGAATGTTATTTCTTGGAGTCCAATTGTCTCATTTATCACATTTATAAGGTCAAAGTCCAAAATCAGTTCAATTAAGTCCCACAGTCAATCGTTTCACTGTTAAAAGCGATGCAACCTAGTAATATCAGAAAAATATCGCTAAATACATGTTGGTACGAATATGTGACGCAACCGTTGTAACTCAAACGGACTGATACCGTTAGAAAGTCAATGAAATGTAGTTTTTGAAACTGTCTCTATTTCTTCAGCGCGCGCTAACGGCTAGGATTGGTCCCACAGTAAAAAATGACTTATTTATCTAAATTTTTAAATAAAGCGCTACCACAGCGCCCAGTGTAATTGCTGAGTTCCAGCAATCATGTCAAATTAAGAAGAATGTTATTTCTTGGAGTCCAATTGTCTCATTTATCACATTTATAAGGTCAAAGTCCAAAATCAGTTCAATTAAGTCCCACAGTCAATCGTTTCACTGTTAAAAGCGATGCAACCTAGTAATATCAGAAAAATATCGCTAAATACATGTTGGTACGAATATGTGACGCAACCGTTGTAACTCAAACGGACTGATACCGTTAGAAAGTCAATGAAATGTAGTTTTTGAAACTGTCTCTATTTCTTCAGCGCCGCTAACGGCTAGGATTGGTCCCACAGTGAAAAATGACTTATTTATCTAAATTTTTAAATAAAGCGCTACCACAGCGCCCAGTGTAATTGCTGAGTTCCAGCAATCATGTCAAATTAAGAAGAATGTTATTTCTTGGAGTCCAATTGTCTCATTTATCACATTTATAAGGTCAAAGTCCAAAATCAGTTCAATTAAGTCCCACAGTCAATCGTTTCACTGTTAAAAGCGATGCAACCTAGTAATATCAGAAAAATATCGCTAAATACATGTTGGTACGAATATGTGACGCAACCGTTGTAACTCAAACGGACTGATACCGTTAGAAAGTCAATGAAATGTAGTTTTTGAAACTGTCTCTATTTCTTCAGCGCGCGCTAACGGCTAGGATTGGTCCCACAGTAAAAAATGACTTATTTATCTAAATTTTTAAATAAAGCGCTACCACAGCGCCCAGTGTAATTGCTGAGTTCCAGCAATCATGTCAAATTAAGAAGAATGTTATTTCTTGGAGTCCAATTGTCTCATTTATCACATTTATAAGGTCAAAGTCCAAAATCAGTTCAATTAAGTCCCACAGTCAATCGTTTCACTGTTAAAAGCGATGCAACCTAGTAATATCAGAAAAATATCGCTAAATACATGTTGGTACGAATATGTGACGCAACCGTTGTAACTCAAACGGACTGATACCGTTAGAAAGTCAATGAAATGTAGTTTTTGAAACTGTCTCTATTTCTTCAGCGCGCGCTAACGGCTAGGATTGGTCCCACAGAAAAATGACTTATTTATCTAAATTTTTAAATAAAGCGCTACCACAGCGCCCAGTGTAATTGCTGAGTTCCAGCAATCATGTCAAATTAAGAAGAATGTTATTTCTTGGAGTCCAATTGTCTCATTTATCACATTTATAAGGTCAAAGTCCAAAATCAGTTCAATTAAGTCCCACAGTCAATCGTTTCACTGTTAAAAGCGATGCAACCTAGTAATATCAGAAAAATATCGCTAAATACATGTTGGTACGAATATGTGACGCAACCGTTGTAACTCAAACGGACTGATACCGTTAGAAGTCAATGAAATTAGTTTTTGAAACTGTCTCTATTTTTCAGCGCGCGC
>JASGCC010002457.1:0-28275 GCA_030067915.1 Hydractinia echinata
ACGAATATGTGACGCAACCGTTGTAACTCAAACGGACTGATACCGTTAGAAAGTCAATGAAATGTAGTTTTTGAAACTGTCTCTATTTCTTCAGCGCGCGCTAACGCTAGGATTGGTCCCAGTAAAAAATGACTTATTTATCTAAATTTTTAAATAAAGCGCTACCACAGCGCCCAGTGTAATTGCTGAGTTCCAGCAATCATGTCAAATTAAGAAGAATGTTATTTCTTGGAGTCCAATTGTCTCATTTATCACATTTATAAGGTCAAAGTCCAAAATCAGTTCAATTAAGTCCCACAGTCAATCGTTTCACTGTTAAAAGCGATGCAACCTAGTAATATCAGAAAAATATCGCTAAATACATGTTGGTACGAATATGTGACGCAACCGTTGTAACTCAAACGGACTGATACCGTTAGAAAGTCAATGAAATGTAGTTTTTGAAACTGTCTCTATTTCTTCAGCGGCGCTAACGGCTAGGATTGGTCCACAGTAAAAAATGACTTATTTATCTAAATTTTAAATAAAGCGCTACCACAGCGCCCAGTGTAATTGCTGAGTTCCAGCAATCATGTCAAATTAAGAAGAATGTTATTTCTTGGAGTCCAATTGTCTCATTTATCACATTTATAAGGTCAAAGTCCAAAATCAGTTCAATTAAGTCCCACAGTCAATCGTTTCACTGTTAAAAGCGATGCAACCTAGTAATATCAGAAAAATATCGCTAAATACATGTTGGTACGAATATGTGACGCAACCGTTGTAACTCAAACGGACTGATACCGTTAGAAAGTCAATGAAATGTAGTTTTTGAAACTGTCTCTATTTCTTCAGCGCGCGCTAACGGCTAGGATTGGTCCCACAGTAAAAATGACTTATTTATCTAAATTTTTAAATAAAGCGCTACCACAGCGCCCAGTGTAATTGCTGAGTTCCAGCAATCATGTCAAATTAAGAAGAATGTTATTTCTTGGAGTCCAATTGTCTCATTTATCACATTTATAAGGTCAAAGTCCAAAATCAGTTCAATTTAAGTCCCACAGTCAATCGTTTCACTGTTAAAAGCGATGCAACCTAGGTAATATCAGAAAAAATATCGCTAAATACATGTTGCTACGAATATGTGACGCAACCGTTGTAACTCAAACGGACTGATACCGTTAGAAAGTCAATGAAATGTAGTTTTTGAAACTGTCTCTATTTCTTTCAGCGCGCGCTAACTGCTAGGATGGTCCCACAGTAAAAATGACTTATTTATTTAAATTTTTAAATAAAGCGCTACCTACAGCGCCCAGTGTAATTGCTGAGTTCCAGCAATCATGTCAAATTAAGAAGAATGTTATTTCTTTTAGTCCAATTGTCTCATTTATCACATTCATAAGGTCAAAGTCCAAAATCAGTTCAATTAAGTCCCACAGTCAATCGTTGCACTGGTATAAGCGATGCAACCTAGTAATATCAGAAAAATATCGCTAAATACATGTTGGTACGAATATGTGACGCAACCGTTGTAACTCAAACGGATTGATACCGTTAGAAAGTCAATGAAATTGTAGGTTTTGAAACTGTCTCTATTTCTTCAGCGCGCGCTAACGGCCTAGGATTGGTCCCGCAGTAAAAAATGACTTATTTATATAAATTTCTAAATTAAAGCGCTACCCACAGCGCCCAGTGTAATTGCTGAGTACAGCAATCATGCCAAATTAAGAAGAATGTTATTTCTTGGAGTCCAATTGTCTCATTTATCAACATTTATAAGGTCAAATTCCAAATAAGTTCAATTAAGTCCCACAGTCAATCGTTTCACTGTTAAAAGCGATGCAACCTAGTAATATCAGAAAAATATCGCTAAATACATGTTGGTACGGAATATGCGACGCGAACCGTTGTAACTCAACCGGACTGATACCGTTAGAAGTAAATGAAATGTAGATTTTGAAACTGTCTCTATTTCTTCAGCGCGCGCTGACAGCTAGGATTGGTCCAACAGTAAAAATGGCTATTATTTAAATTTTTTAAATAAAGCGCTACCACAACGCACAGTGTAATTGCTGAGTTCCAGCAATCATGTCAAATTAAGAAGAATGTTATTTTTTGAGTCCAATTGTCTCATTTATCACATTTATAAGGTCAAAGTCCAAATCAGTTCAATTAAGTCAATCGTTTACACTGTTAAAAGCGATGCAACCCTAGTAATATCAGAAAAATATCGCGAAATACATGTTGGTACGAATATGTGACGCAACCGTTGTAACTCAAACGGACTGATACCGTTAGAAAGTCAATGAAATGTAGTTTTTGAAACTGTCTCTATTTCTTCAGCGCGCGCTAACGCTAGGATTGGTCCCACAGTGAAAAATGACTTATTTATCTAAATTTTTAAATAAAGCGCTACCACAGCGCCCAGTGTAATTGCTGAGTTCCCAGCAATCATGTCAAATTAAGATGAATGTTATTTCTTGGAGTCCAATTGTCTCATTTATCACATTTATAAGGTCAAAGTCCAAATCAGTTCAATTAAGTCCCACGGTCAATCGTTTCACTGTTAAAAGCGATGCAACCTAGTAATATCAGAAAAATATCGCTTAATACATGTTGCTACGAATATGTGACGCAACTGTTGTAACTCAAACGGACTGATACCGTTAGAAAGTCAATGAAATGTAGTTTTTGAAACTGTCTCTATTTCTTCAGCGCGCGCTAACGCTAGGATTGGTCCCACAGTGAAAAATGACTTATTTATCTAAATTTTTAAATAAAGCGCTACCACAGCGCACAGTGTAATTGCTGAGTTCCAGCAATCATGTCAAATTAAGAAGAATGTTATTTCTTGGAGTCCCAATTGTCTCATTTATCACATTTATAAGTCAAAGTCCAAAATCAGTTCAATTAAGTCCCACAGTCAATCGTTTCACTGTTTAAAAGCGATGCAACCTAGTAATATCAGAAAAATATCGCTAAATACATGTTGGTACGAATATGCGACGCACCGTTGTAATCAACGGACTGATACGTTAGAAAGTAAATGAAATGTAGATTTTGAAAACTGTCTCTATTTCTTCAGCGCGCGCTAAACAGCTAGGATTGGTCCAACAGTAAAAAATGGCTTATTTATTTAATTTTTAAATAAAGCGCTACCACAACGCACAGTGTAATTGCTGAGTTCCAGCAATCATGTCAAATTAAGAAGAATGTTATTTTTTTGAGTCCAATTGTCTCATTTATCACATTTATAAGGTCAAAGTCCAAAATCAGTTCAATTAAGTCAATCGTTACACTGTTAAAAGCGATGCAACCTAGTAATATCAGAAAAATATCGCGAAATACATGTTGGTACGAATATGTGACGCAACCGTTGTAACTCAAACGGATGATACCGTTAGAAAGACAATGAAATGTAGTTTTTGAAACTGTCTCTATTTCTCAGCGCTCGCTAACGCCTAGGATTGGTCCCACAGTGAAAAATGACTTATTTATCTAATTTTAAATAAAGCGCTACCACAGCGCCCAGTGTAATTGCTGAGTTCCAGCAATCATTGTCAAATTAAGAAGAATGTTATTGTCTTGGAGTCCAATTGTCTCATTTATCACATTTATAAGGTCAAAGTCCAAAATCAGTTCAATTAAGTCCCACGGTCAATCGTTTCACTGTTAAAAGCGATGCAACCTAGTAATATCAGAAAAATATCGCTAAATACATGTTGCTACGAATATGTGACGCAACCGTTGTAACTCAAACGGACTGATTACCGTTAGAAAGTCAATGAAATGTAGTTTTTGAAACTGTCTCTATTTCTTCAGCGCGCGCTAACGCTAGGATTGGTCCACAGTGAAAAAATGACTTATTTATCTAAATTTTTATATAAAGCGCTACCACAGCGCACAGTGTAATTGCTGAGTTTCCAGCAATCATGTCAAATTAAGAAGAATGTTATTTCTTGGAGTCCAATTGTCTCATTTATCACATTTATAAGGTCAAAGTCCAAAATCAGTTCAATTAAGTCCCACGGTCAATCGTTCACTGTTAAAAGCGATGCAACCTAGTAATATCAGAAAATATCGCTTAAATACATGTTGGTACGAATATGTGACGCAACCGTTGTAACTCAAACGGACTGATACCGTTAGAAAGTCAATGAAATGTAGTTTTTGAAACTGTCTCTATTTCTTCAGCGCGCGCTAACAGCTAGGATTGGGTCCCACAGTGAAAAATGACTTATTTATTTAAATTTTAAATAAAGCGCTACCACAGCGCACAGTGTAATTGCTGAGTTCCAGCAATCATGTCAAATTAAGAAGAATGTTATTTCTTTGGAGTCCAATTTGTCTCATTTATCACATTTATAAGGTCAAAGTCCAAAATCAGTTCAATTAAGTCCACAGTCATCGTTTCACTGTTAAAAGCGATGCAACCTAGTAATATCAGAAAAATATCGCTAAATACATGTTGGTACGAATATGTGACGCAACCGTTGTAACTCAAACGGACTGATACCGTTAGAAAGTCAATGAAATGTAGTTTTTGAAACTGTCTCTATTTCTTCAGCGCTCGCTAACAGCTAGGATTGGTCCCACAGTGAAAATGACTTATTTATTTAAATTTTAAATAAAGCGCTACCACAGCGCACAGTGTAATTGCTGAGTTCCAGCAATCATGTCAAATTAAGAAGAATGTTATTTCTTGGAGTCCAATTGTCTCATTATCACATTTATAAGGTCAAAGTCCAAAATCAGTTCAATTTAAGTCCCACAGTCAATCGTTTCACTGTTAAAAGCGATGCAACCTAGTAATATCAGAAAAATATCGCTAATACATGTTGGTACGAATATGTGACGCAACCGTTGTAACTCAAACGGACTGATACCGTTAGAAAGTCAATGAAATGTAGTTTTTGAAACTGTCTCTATTTCTTCAGCGCGCGCTAACAGCTAGGATTGGTCCAACAGTGAAAAATGACTTATTTATTTAAATTTTTAAATAAAGCGCTACCACAGCGCACAGTGTAATTGCTGAGTTCCAGCAATCATGTCAAATTAAGAAGAATGTTATTTCTTGGAGTCCAATTGTCTCATTTATCACATTTATAAGGTCAAAGTCCAAAATCAGTTCAATTAAGTCCCACAGTCAATCGTTTCACTGTTAAAAGGCGATGCAACCTAGTAATATCAGAAAAATATCGCTAAATACATGTTGGTACGAATATGTGACGCAACTGTTGTAACTCAAACGGACTGATACCGTTAGAAAGTCAATGAAATGTAGTTTTTGAAACTGTCTCTATTTCTTCAGCGCGCGCTAACGGCTAGGATTGGTCCCACAGTGAAAAATGACTTATTTATCTAAATTTTTAAATAAAGCGCTACCACAGCGCACAGTGTAATTGCTGAGTTCCAGCAATCATGTCAAATTAAGAAGAATGTTATTTCTTGGAGTCCAATTGTCTCATTTATCACATTTATAAGGTCAAAGTCCAAAATCAGTTCAATTAAGTCCCACAGTCAATCGTTTCACTGTTAAAAGCGATGCAACCTAGTAATATCAGAAAAATATCGCTAAATACATGTTGGTACGAATATGTGACGCAACCGTTGTAACTCAAACGGACTGATACCGTTAGAAAGTCAATGAAATGTAGTTTTTGAAACTGTCTCTATTTCTTCAGCGCGCGCTAACGGCTAGGATTGGTCCCACAGTAAAAAATGACTTATTTATTAAATTTTTAAATAAAGCGCTACCACAGCGCCCAGTGTAATGCTGAGTTCCAGCAATCATGTCAAATTAAGAAGAATGTTATTTCTTGGAGTCCAATTGTCTCATTTATCACATTTATAAGGTCAAAGTCCAAAATCAGTTCAATTAAGTCCCACAGTCAATCGTTTCACTGTTAAAAGCGATGCAACCTAGTAATATCAGAAAAATATCGCTAAATACATGTTGGTACGAATATGTGACGCAACCGTTGTAACTCAAACGGACTGATACCGTTAGAAAGGTCAATGAAATGTAGTTTTTGAAACTGTCTCTATTTCTTCAGCGCGCGCTAACGGCTAGGATTGGTCCCACAGTGAAAAATGACTTATTTATCTAAATTTTTAAATAAAGCGCTACCACAGCGCCCAGTGTAATTGCTGAGTTCCAGCAATCATGTCAAATTAAGAAGAATGTTATTTCTTGGAGTCCAATTGTCTCATTTATCACATTTATAAGGTCAAAGTCCAAAATCAGTTCAATTAAGTCCCACAGTCAATCGTTTCACTGTTAAAGCGATGCAACCTAGTAATATCAGAAAAAATATCGCTAAATACATGTTGGTACGAATATGTGACGCAACCGTTGTAACTCAAACGGACTGGTACCGTTAGAAAGTCAATGAAATGTAGTTTTTGAAACTGTGTCTATTTCTTCAGCGCTCGCTAACGCCTAGGATTGGTCCCACAGTGAAAAATGACTTATTAATCTAAATTTTTAAATAAAGCGCTACCACAGCGCCCAGTGTAATTGCTGAGTTCCAGCAATCATGTCAAATTAAGAAGAATGTTATTTCTTGGAGTCCAATTGTCTCATTTATCACATTTATAAGGTCAAAGTCCAAAATCAGTTCAATTAAGTCCCACAGTCAATCGTTTCACTGTTAAAAGCGATGCAACCTAGTAATATCAGAAAAATATCGCTAAATACATGTTGGTACGAATATGTGACGCAACCGTTGTAACTCAAACGGACTGATACTGTTAGAAAGTCAATGAAATGTAGTTTTTGAAACTGTCTCTATTTCTTCAGCGCGCGCTAACGGCTAGGATTGGTCCCACAGTGAAAAATGACTTATTTATCTACATTTTTAAATAAAGCGCTACCACAGCGCCCAGTGTAATTGCTGAGTTCCAGCAATCATGTCAAATGAAGAAGAATGTTATTTCTTGTTGTCCAATTGTCTCATTTATCACATTTTTTAAGGTCAAAGTCCAAAATCAGTTCAATTAAGTCCCACAGTCAATCGTTTCACTGTTAAAAGCGATGCAACCTAGTAATATCAGAAAAATATCGCTAAATACATGTTGGTACGAATATGTGACGCAACCGTTGTAACTCAAACGGACTGATACCGTTAGAAAGTCATTGAAATGTAGTTTTTGAAACTCACTCTATTTCTTCAGCGCGCGCTAACAGCTAGGATTGGTCCAACAGTAAAAAATGACTTATTTATTTAAATTTTTAAATAAAGCGCTACCACAGCGCACAGTGTAATTGCTGAGTTCCAGCAATCATGTCAAATTAAGAAGAATGTTATTTCTTGCAGTCCAATTGTCTCATTTATCACATTTATAAGGTCAAAGTCCAAAATCAGTTCAATTTAGTCCCACAGTCAATCGTTTCACTGTTAAAAGCGATGCAACCTAGTAATATCAGAAAAATATCGCTAAATACATGTTGGTACGAATATGTGACGCAACCGTTGTAACTCAAACGGACTGATACTGTTAGAAAGTCAATGAAATGTAGTTTTTGAAACTGTCTCTATTTCTTCAGCGCGCGCTAACGGCTAGGATTGGTCCCACAGTGAAAAATGACTTATTTATCTAAATTTTTAAATAAAGCGCTACCACAGCGCCCAGTGTAATTGCTGAGTTCCAGCAATCATGTCAAATTAAGAAGAATGTTATTTCTTGGAGTCTAATTGTCTCATTTATCACATTTATAAGGTTAAAGTCCAAAATCAGTTCAATTAAGTCCCACAGTCAATCGTTTCACTGTTAAAAGCGATGCAACCTAGTAATATCAGAAAAATATCGCTAAATACATGTTAGTACGAATATGTGACGCAACCGTTGTAATTCAAACGGACTGATACCATTAGAAAGTCAATGAAATGTAGTTTTTGAAACTGTCTCTATTTCTTCAGCGCTCGCTAACGCCTAGGATTGGTCCCACAGTGAAAAATGACTTATTAATCTAAATCTCTATAATAATATATATACCAAAATAATTAGATTCTGCAAACTTTGATTTTGTCGTTCACCTCTCATCTTTTATATTTTGATTAAACTTTTGAGGAAAACCATAGGAATTATTTAGAATTTGTATTTTGTGTTGCAAATTTAGTGCAAAAATTGACATAAAACGAACTGTTAAATTGATTGTTGTTGTTTTTGCATTTCTAATTTGACTAATTAGCCTAAAGAATTTGCCAATTGGTTTTACACTCTATTCTTTTTTTCGAAAGTGAAGAGTGGAGCTAGAAGTAGTAAAGAAAAGTTAGAAGTAGAAAATGAAAGCTTTGGTTTAAAGTAGATTTGGATTCACAAATAGTAAGAACTTTTTAGATATTTTTAGACGTTATGTTTTTATGTCGCTAGAGTTACGTGTCAAGCAGACTCGCATTTGCCAGGAAAAAGTCATTTAAAAGCTTCAAATTCTTTATATTTTATATTTTACCGCTTTTTTTATAAAAAATCTAGCATATTTTTTTACACTTTTTTGCATAATTAATGTTTCCCCTGGTGCGTAACTAATGTATTTGTCCTAAAATTCAAAATGCTACATAAAGCTGTTAACTGGCTATCAAACAAATGTGCTAGCGAAACTTTTGGTTTGTTGAACTTACTGCAAATGTCATAATTTTTATATTGCTATTGTTTCTCTTTATATGTGTTTTACTAAGCATAAATAGCTAGCTGGCTATATGCGTCTTCCCAGTTTAACTATATTTAACTGGGTATCTGTCTTATCTAATGTTACCTTCAAGCTCCGTATCTAAACCTAGCTAGCTAACTGATGTTATTCCTCTTTTAGCTCTTTATATCCACCTTAGTAGTCAAACTTAGGGATCTTATTTGAGCACGAATTATGATGTAACAAGCCACAAAATCTTTCAAAGACTTATTGAACTTTTAGGGTAGTGTGAGGAATAATTTTTCTCACGTTTTCTGCAAATTTTACTTTAAGAGGAATGATTTTGTAAAACTAAAGTGTGTGCGTTAATTGGAGTAAGTTTTATTGTTTTGTTGTTGACATCCTGTTAAACTTCTGTGAGCTTGCATGTAAATTACAAGGTTATATATTTTTATAAGGGTGGTGGTTGATATTTTTACAAAGGTTGTTGACATTTTTGGGGAAATTTACCTGGGTTTTTTACATTTGTGGTTAAAATTTCTCAGCAGAGAATAGTATGGTTGACGTTTATATTGTTTGTGTTGCAAACTGCTGCTTTTTAAATGCTGTGTAAACTTTTGTGGAAAAAGACCACATGCAAAATACTGAAAGAACAAATTTTTGTACAATTAGACTGTGAGCTGTTGTGTAAGTTTGATTTTTTTTATATTTTGTTTTATAAACTTTTTTAAATTTTAAACTAACTGTAAGTAATGTAATTACGGGAATAAATATTTGGTGATGATAAAAAATTACTGTATGTTCAGACTGAAACTGTTTAACTGTTGTGAGGGAGGACCATATGCAAGTATATATACTAAAAATAATAATTTGATATTCTACACTTTCCAAGTTGTATTTTTGTATGCACTTAAATGACTGCTTTTTCTGAGTTGAATTTGATGGGTTTCATATCAATTTTGTGGAAGATTTTATGGGTGAAGACAATATAGAACATGCCAATTGAACTGAGTTTTGTTCATATTTTGATTTGCTCCTCATAAACCTTTGTGTTCTACATTTATTGTAAACTTTTGTGAGGAAGGACCATATATATATATACAATTTTTCAAAATAATGATTTTTGTTGATTTGAAATTTACTCCTTGCTGATTGCTTTTTCGACATTTCAGTTTAAAATGTTTGGTAAAGTCAGTACGGATCATTAGACAAAAAAATTGTTTTGTTAACCGGTTAATTTTTACATTTTGTGCATATTTTTGCGGGAGAGGATGGTATGCAACCGAATAAATGATTTTTCAAAGTTTAACTTTTTGTTTTTTGGTGTTTTGTGTTTGTTTAAGTTTGGCTTTTTGATATTGTTCAGGTTGTATTGTTGTATAAGCATTTAGGGAAAAGACAATGTTTAAAATGCAAAAAGAACTTATTTCATAGATCTGTGCTTACTGTTGCAAGCCTTTCTTTTCGACATTTCAGATTAAAATATTGAAGGTTTTCAACATAATCACATAATAAGATGTATACATATTTGAGATGTGTTATTTCTGACATTATTATTATTGCTGTCGTAACTGTCTGGGTTGTGACTGTCAATGTTGTAACTTTCTACTAACTAGATTTTACACCTTGCGCGCCGTTGTTTTTCATATTTTGTCTGAAGTTTTGTTGGGAGGATTTCATGCGATTTGACATTGGATATTTTGTGTTAGATTTTAAGAACTTTTTTGTTAAATTATGACTTATATACTTTCTTTTTATGCATTTTCAGATTATTTTTTTTAGTAAAAGGCATATTCAATATACTGAAATATTTGCTGATGTCATCAAAATTCAAATGACAGAACTTTTCAATTGTTTTTCTGCCTAAGTGGATTTTTCCACGGGCCTAATCGACTAGTTTTTAAATAAAGCGCTACCACATCGCCCAGTGTAATTGCTGAGTTCCAGCAATCATGTCAAATTAAAAAGAATGTTATTTCTTGGAGTCCAATTGTCTCATTTATCACATTTATAAGGTCAAAGTCCAAAATCAGTTCAATTAAGTCCCACAGTCAATCGTTTCACTGTTAAAAGCGATGCAACCTAGTAATATCAGAAAAATATCGCTAAATACATGTTGGTACGAATATGTGACGCAACCGTTGTAACTCAAACGGACTGATACTGTTAGAAAGTCAATTAAATGTAGTTTTTGAAACTGTCTCTATTTCTTCAGCGCTCGCTAACGCCTAGGATTGGTCCCACAGTGAAAAATGACTTATTAATCTAAATTTTTAAATAAAGCACTACCACAGCGCCCAGTGTAATTGCTGAGTTCCAGCAATCATGTCAAATTAAAAAGAATGTTATTTCGTGGAGTCCAATTGTCTCATTTATCACATTTATAAGGTCAAAGTCCAAAATCAGTTCAATTAAGTCCCACAGTCAATCGTTTCACTGTTAAAGGCGATGCAACCTAGTAATATCAGAAAAATATCGCTAAATACATGTTGGTACGAATATGTGACGCAACCGTTGTAACTCAAACGGACTGATACTGTTAGAAAGTCAATTAAATGTAGTTTTTGAAACTGTCTCTATTTCTTCAGCGTGCGCTAACGGCTGGGATTGGTCCCACAGTGAAAAATGACTTAATTATCTAAATTTTTGAATAAAGCGCTACCACAGCGCCCAGTGTAATTGCTGAGTTCCATCAATCATGTCAAATTAAGAAGAATGTTATTTCTTGGAGTCCAATTGTCTCATTTATCACATTTATAAGGTCAAAGTCCAAAATCAGTTCAATTTAGTCCCACAGTCAATCGTTTCACTGTTAAAAGCGATGCAACCTAGTAATATCAGAAAAATATCGCTAAATACATGTTGGTACGAATATGTGACGCAACCGTTGTAACTCAAACGGACTGATACTGTTAGAAAGTCAATGAAATGTAGTTTTTGAAACTGTCTCTATTTCTTCAGCGCGCGCTAACGGCTAGGATTGGTCCCACAGTGAAAAATGACTTATTTATCTAAATTTTTAAATAAAGCGCTACCACAGCGCCCAGTGTAATTGCTGAGTTCCAGCAATCATGTCAAATTAAGAAGAATGTTATTTCTTGGAGTCCAATTGTCTCATTTATCACATTTGTAAGGTCAAAGTCCAAAATCAGTTCAATTAAGTCCCACAGTCAATCGTTTCACTGTTAAAAGCGATGCAACCTAGTAATATCAGAAAAACATCGCTAAATACATGTTAGTACGAATATGTGACGCAACCGTTGTAACTCAAACGGACTGATACCATTAGAAAGTCAATGAAATGTAGTTTTTGAAACTGTCTCTATTTCTTCAGCGCTCGCTAACGCCTAGGATTGGTCCCACAGTGAAAAATGACTTATTAATCTAAATTTTTAAATAAAGCGCTACCACAGCGCCCAGTGTAATTGCTGAGTTCCAGCAATCATGTCAAATTTAAAAAGAATGTTATTTCTTGGAGTCCAATTGTCTCATTTATCACATTTATAAGGTCAAAGTCCAAAATCAGTTCAATTAAGTCCCACAGTCAATCGTTTCACTGTTAAAAGCGATGCAACCTAGTAATATCAGAAAAATATCGCTAAATACATGTTGGTACGAATATGTGACGCAACCGTTGTAACTCAAACGAACTGATACTGTTAGAAAGTCAATTAAATGTAGTTTTTGAAACTGTCTCTATTTCTTCAGCGCGCGCTAACGGCTGGGATTGGTCCCACAGTGAAAAATGACTTATTTATCTAAATTTTTAAATAAAGCGCTACCACAGCGCCCAGTGTAATTGCTGAGTTCCATCAATCATGTCAAATTAAGAAGAATGTTATTTCTTGGAGTCCAATTGTCTCATTTATCACATTTATAAGGTCAAAGTCCAAAATCAGTTCAATTAAGTCCCACAGTCAATCGTTTCACTGTTAAAAGCGATGCAACCTAGTAATATCTGAAAAATATCGCTAAATACATGTTGGTACAAATATGTGACGCAACCGTTGTAACTCAAACGGTCTAATACCGTTAGAAAGTCACTGAAATGTAGTTTTTGAAACTGTCTCTATTTCTTCAGCGCGCGCTAACAGCTAGGATTGGTCCAACAGTAAAAAATGACTTATTTATCTAAATTTTTAAATAAAGCGCTACCACAGCGAACAGGGGAATTGCTGAGTTCCAGCAATCATGTCAAATTAAGAAGAATGTTATTTCTTGGAGTCCAATTGTCTCATTTAT
The DNA here is from genome assembly GCA_030067915.1 of Hydractinia echinata. Lineage (NCBI taxonomy): Eukaryota > Metazoa > Cnidaria > Hydrozoa > Anthoathecata > Hydractiniidae > Hydractinia > Hydractinia echinata. The sequence continues at coordinate 12,854 of JASGCC010002457.1, forward strand.
CACATTTATAAGGTCAAAGTCCAAAATCAGTTCAATTAAGTCCCACAGTCAATCGTTTCACTGTTAAAAGCGATGCAACCTAGTAATATCTGAAAAATATCGCTAAATACATGTTGGTACGAATATGTGACGCAACCGTTGTAACTCAAACGGACTGATACCGTTAGAAAGTCAATGAAATGTAGTTTTTGAAACTGTCTCTATTTCTTCAGCGCGCGCTAACGGCTAGGATTGGTCCCACAGTGAAAAATGACTTATTTATCTAAATTTTTAAATAAAGCGCTACCACAGCGCCCAGTGTAATTGCTGAGTTCCAGCAATCATGTCAAATTAAGAAGAATGTTATTTCTTGGAGTCCAATTGTCTCATTTATCACATTTATAAGGTCAAAGTCCAAAATCAGTTCAATTAAGTCCCACAGTCAATCGTTTCACTGTTAAAAGCGATGCAACCTAGTAATATCTGAAAAATATCGCTAAATACATGTTGGTACGAATATGTGACGCAACCGTTGTAACTCAAACGGACTGATACCGTTAGAAAGTCAATGAAATGTAGTTTTTGAAAACTGTCTCTATTTCTTCAGCGCGCGCTAACGGCTAGGATTGGTCCACAGTAAAAAATGACTTATTTATCTAAATTTTTAAATAAAGCGCTACCACAGCGCCCAGTGTAATTGCTGAGTTCCAGCAATCATGTCAAATTAAGAAGAATGTTATTTCTTGGAGTCCAATTGTCTCATTTATCACATTTATAAGGTCAAAGTCCAAAATCAGTTCAATTAAGTCCCACAGTCAATCGTTTCACTGTTAAAAGCGATGCAACCTAGTAATATCTGAAAAATATCGCTAAATACATGTTGGTACGAATATGTGACGCAACCGTTGTAACTCAAACGGACTGATACCGTTAGAAAGTCAATGAAATGTAGTTTTTGAAACTGTCTCTATTTCTTCAGCGCGCGCTAACGGCTAGGATTGGTCCCGCAGTGAAAAATGACTTATTTATCTAAATTTTTAAATAAAGCGCTACCACAGCGCCCAGTGTAATTGCTGAGTTCCAGCAATCATGTCAAATTAAGAAGAATGTTATTTCTTGGAGTCCAATTGTCTCATTTATCACAGTTATAAGGTCAAAGACCAAAATTAGTTCAATTAATTCCCACAGTAAATCGTTTCACTGTTAAAAGCGATGCAACCTAGTAATATCAGAAAAATATCGCTAAATACATGTTGGTACGAATATGTGACGCAACCGTTGTAAGTCAAACGGACTGATACCGTTAGAAAGTCAATGAAATGTAGTTTTTGAAACTGTCTCTATTTCTTCAGCGCGCGCTAACGGCTAGGATTGGTCCCACAGTGAAAAATGACTTATTTATCTAAATTTTTAAATAAAGCGCTACCACAGCGCCCAGTGTAATTGCTGAGTTCCAGCAATCATGTCAAATTAAGAAGAATGTTATTTCTTGGAGTCCAATTGTCTCATTTATCACATTTATAAGGTCAAAGTCCAAAATCAGTTCAATTAAGTCCCACAGTCAATCGTTTCACTGTTAAAAGCGATGCAACCTAGTAATATCTGAAAAATATCGCTAAATACATGTTGGTACGAATATGTGACGCAACCGTTGTAACTCAAACGGACTGATACCGTTAGAAAGTCAATGAAATGTAGTTTTTGAAACTGTCTCTATTTCTTCAGCGCGCGCTAACAGCTAGGATTGGTCCCACAGTAAAAAATGACTTATTTATCTAAATTTTTAAATAAAGCGCTACCACAGCGCCCAGTGTAATTGCTGAGTTCCAGCAATCATGTCAAATTAAGAAGAATGTTATTTCTTGGAGTCCAATTGTCTCATTTATCACATTTATAAGGTCAAAGTCCAAAATCAGTTCAATTAAGTCCCACAGTCAATCGTTTCACTGTTAAAAGCGATGCAACCTAGTAATATCAGAAAAATATCGCTAAATACATGTTGGTACGAATATGTGACGCAACCGTTGTAACTCAAACGGACTGATACCGTTAGAAAGTCAATGAAATGTAGTTTTTGAAACTGTCTCTATTTCTTCAGCGCGCGCTAACGGCTAGGATTGGTCCCACAGTAAAAAATGACTTATTTATCTAAATTTTTAAATAAAGCGCTACCACAGCGCCCAGTGTAATTGCTGAGTTCCAGCAATCATGTCAAATTAAGAAGAATGTTATTTCTTGGAGTCCAATTGTCTCATTTATCACATTATAAGGTCAAAGTCCAAAATCAGTTCAATTAAGTCCCACAGTCAATCGTTTCACTGTTAAAAGCGATGCAACCTAGTAATATCAGAAAAATATCGCTAAATACATGTTGGTACGAATATGTGACGCAACCGTTGTAACTCAAACGGACTGATACCGTTAGAAAGTCAATGAAATGTAGTTTTTGAAACTGTCTCTATTTCTTCAGCGCGCGCTAACGGCTAGGATTGGTCCCACAGTAAAAATGACTTATTTATCTAAATTTTTAAATAAAGCGCTACCACAGCGCCCAGTGTAATTGCTGAGTTCCAGCAATCATGTCAAATTAAGAAGAATGTTATTTCTTGGAGTCCAATTGTCTCATTTATCACATTTATAAGGTCAAAGTCCAAAATCAGTTCAATTAAGTCCCACAGTCAATCGTTTCACTGTTAAAAGCGATGCAACCTAGTAATATCAGAAAAATATCGCTAAATACATGTTGGTACGAATATGTGACGCAACCGTTGTAACTCAAACGGACTGATACCGTTAGAAAGTCAATGAAATGTAGTTTTGAAACTGTCTCTATTTCTTCAGCGCGCGCTAACGCTAGGATTGGTCCCACAGTAAAAAATGACTTATTTATCTAAATTTTTAAATAAAGCGCTACCACAGCGCCCAGTGTAATTGCTGAGTTCCAGCAATCATGTCAAATTAAGAAGAATGTTATTTCTGGAGTCCAATTGTCTCATTTATCACATTTATAAGGTCAAAGTCCAAAATCAGTTCAATTAAGTCCCACAGTCAATCGTTTCACTGTTAAAAGCGATGCAACCTAGTAATATCAGAAAAATATCGCTAAATACATGTTGGTACGAATATGTGACGCAACCGTTGTAACTCAAACGGACTGATACCGTTAGAAAGTCAATGAAATGTAGTTTTTGAAACTGTCTCTATTTCTTCAGCGCGCGCTAACGGCTAGGATTGGTCCCACAGTGAAAAATGACTTATTTATCTAAATTTTTAAATAAAGCGCTACCACAGCGCCCAGTGTAATTGCTGAGTTCCAGCAATCATGTCAAATTAAGAAGAATGTTATTTCTTGGAGTCCAATTGTCTCATTTATCACATTTTAAGGTCAAAGTCCAAAATCAGTTCAATTAAGTCCCACAGTCAATCGTTTCACTGTTAAAAGCGATGCAACCTAGTAATATCAGAAAAATATCGCTAAATACATGTTGGTACGAATATGTGACGCAACCGTTGTAAGTCAAACGGACTGATACCGTTAGAAAGTCAATGAAATGTAGTTTTTGAAACTGTCTCTATTTCTTCAGCGCGCGCTAACAGCTAGGATTGGTCCCACAGTAAAAAATGACTTATTTATCTAAATTTTTAAAATAAAGCGCTACCACAGCGCCCAGTGTAATTGCTGAGTTCCAGCAATCATGTCAAATTAAGAAGAATGTTATTTCTTGGAGTCCAATTGTCTCATTTATCACATTTATAAGGTCAAAGTCCAAAATCAGTTCAATTAAGTCCCACAGTCAATCGTTTCACTGTTAAAAGCGATGCAACCTAGTAATATCAGAAAAATATCGCTAAATACATGTTGGTACGAATATGTGACGCAACCGTTGTAACTCAAACGGACTGATACCGTTAGAAAGTCAATGAAATGTAGTTTTTGAAACTGTCTCTATTTCTTCAGCGCGCGCTAACGGCTAGGATTGGTCCCACAGTAAAAAATGACTTATTTATCTAAATTTTAAATAAGCGCTACCACAGCGCCCAGTGTAATTGCTGAGTTCCAGCAATCATGTCAAATAAGAAGAATGTTATTTCTTGGAGTCCAATTGTCTCATTTATCACATTTATAAGGTCAAAGTCCAAAATCAGTTCAATTAAGTCCCACAGTCAATCGTTTCACTGTTAAAAGCGATGCAACCTAGTAATATCAGAAAAATATCGCTAAATACATGTTGGTACGAATATGTGACGCAACCGTTGTAACTCAAACGGACTGATACCGTTAGAAAGTCAATGAAATGTAGTTTTTGAAACTGTCTCTATTTCTTCAGCGCGCGCTAACGGCTAGGATTGGTCCCACAGTAAAAAATGACTTATTTATCTAAATTTTTAAATAAAGCGCTACCACAGCGCCCAGTGTAATTGCTGAGTTCCAGCAATCATGTCAAATTAAGAAGAATGTTATTTCTTGGAGTCCAATTGTCTCATTTATCACATTTATAAGGTCAAAGTCCAAAATCAGTTCAATTAAGTCCCACAGTCAATCGTTTCACTGTTAAAAGCGATGCAACCTAGTAATATCAGAAAAATATCGCTAAATACATGTTGGTACGAATATGTGACGCAACCGTTGTAACTCAAACGGACTGATACCGTTAGAAAGTCAATGAAATGTAGTTTTTGAAACTGTCTCTATTTCTTCAGCGCGCGCTAACGGCTAGGATTGGTCCCACAGTAAAAAATGACTTATTTATCTAAATTTTTAAATAAAGCGCTACCACAGCGCCCAGTGTAATTGCTGAGTTCCAGCAATCATGTCAAATTAAGAAGAATGTTATTTCTTGGAGTCCAATTGTCTCATTTATCACATTTATAAGGTCAAAGTCCAAAATCAGTTCAATTAAGTCCCACAGTCAATCGTTTCACTGTTAAAAGCGATGCAACCTAGTAATATCAGAAAAATATCGCTAAATACATGTTGGTACGAATATGTGACGCAACCGTTGTAACTCAAACGGACTGATACCGTTAGAAAGTCAATGAAATGTAGTTTTTGAAACTGTCTCTATTTCTTCAGCGCGCGCTAACGGCTAGGATTGGTCCCACAGTAAAAATGACTTATTTATCTAAATTTTTAAATAAAGCGCTACCACAGCGCCCAGTGTAATTGCTGAGTTCCAGCAATCATGTCAAATTAAGAAGAATGTTATTTCTTGGAGTCCAATTGTCTCATTTATCACATTTATAAGGTCAAAGTCCAAAATCAGTTCAATTAAGTCCCACAGTCAATCGTTTCACTGTTAAAAGCGATGCAACCTAGTAATATCAGAAAAAATATCGCTAAATACATGTTGGTACGAATATGTGACGCAACCGTTGTAACTCAAACGGACTGATACCGTTAGAAAGTCAATGAAATGTAGTTTTTGAAACTGTCTCTATTTCTTCAGCGCGCGCTAACGGCTAGGATTGGTCCCACAGTAAAAAATGACTTATTATCTAAATTTTTAAATAAAGCGCTACCACAGCGCCCAGTGTAATTGCTGAGTTCCAGCAATCATGTCAAATTAAGAAGAATGTTATTTCTTGGAGTCCAATTGTCTCATTTATCACATTTATAAGGTCAAAGTCCAAAATCAGTTCAATTAAGTCCCACAGTCAATCGTTTCACTGTTAAAAGCGATGCAACCTAGTAATATCAGAAAAATATCGCTAAATACATGTTGGTACGAATATGTGACGCAACCGTTGTAACTCAAACGGACTGATACCGTTAGAAAGTCAATGAAATGTAGTTTTTGAAACTGTCTCTATTTCTTCAGCGCGCGCTAACGGCTAGGATTGGTCCCACAGTAAAAAATGACTTATTTATCTAAATTTTTAAATAAAGCGCTACCACAGCGCCCAGTGTAATGCTGAGTTCCAGCAATCATGTCAAATTAAGAAGAATGTTATTTCTTGGAGTCCAATTGTCTCATTTATCACATTTATAAGGTCAAAGTCCAAAATCAGTTCAATTAAGTCCCACAGTCAATCGTTTCACTGTTAAAAGCGATGCAACCTAGTAATATCAGAAAAATATCGCTAAATACATGTTGGTACGAATATGTGACGCAACCGTTGTAACTCAAACGGACTGATACCGTTAGAAAGTCAATGAAATGTAGTTTTTGAAACTGTCTCTATTTCTTCAGCGCGCGCTAACGGCTAGGATTGGTCCCACAGTAAAAAATGACTTATTTATCTAAATTTTAAATAAAGCGCTACCACAGCGCCCAGTGTAATTGCTGAGTTCCAGCAATCATGTCAAATTAAGAAGAATGTTATTTCTTGGAGTCCAATTGTCTCATTTATCACATTTATAAGGTCAAAGTCCAAAATCAGTTCAATTAAGTCCCACAGTCAATCGTTTCACTGTTAAAAGCGATGCAACCTAGTAATATCAGAAAAATATCGCTAAATACATGTTGGTACGAATATGTGACGCAACCGTTGTAACTCAAACGGACTGATACCGTTAGAAAGTCAATAAAATGTAGTTTTTTAAAACTGTCTCTATTTCTTCAGCGCGCGCTAACGGCTAGGATTGGTCCCACAGTAAAAAATGACTTATTTATCTAAATTTTTAAATAAAGCGCTACCACAGCGCCCAGTGTAATTGCTGAGTTCCAGCAATCATGTCAAATTAAGAAGAATGTTATTTCTTGGAGTACAATTGTCTCATTTATCACATTTATAAGGTCAAAGTCCAAAATCAGTTCAATTAAGTCCCACAGTCAATCGTTTCACTGTTAAAAGCGATGCAACCTAGTAATATCAGAAAAATATCGCTAAATACATGTTGGTACGAATATGTGACGCAACCGTTGTAACTCAAACGGACTGATACCGTTAGAAAGTCAATGAAATGTAGTTTTTGAAACTGTCTCTATTTCTTCAGCGCGCGCTAACGGCTAGGATTGGTCCCACAGTAAAAAATGACTTATTTATCTAAATTTTTTAAATAAAGCGCTACCACAGCGCCCAGTGTAATTGCTGAGTTCCAGCAATCATGTCAAATTAAGAAGAATGTTATTTCTTGGAGTCCAATTGTCTCATTTATCACATTTATAAGGTCAAAGTCCAAAATCAGTTCAATTAAGTCCCACAGTCAATCGTTTCACTGTTAAAAGCGATGCAACCTAGTAATATCAGAAAAATATCGCTAAATACATGTTGGTACGAATATGTGACGCAACCGTTGTAACTCAAACGGACTGATACCGTTAGAAAGTCAATGAAATGTAGTTTTTGAAACTGTCTCTATTTCTTCAGCGCGCGCTAACGGCTAGGATTGGTCCCACAGTAAAAAATGACTTATTTATCTAAATTTTTAAATAAAGCGCTACCACAGCGCCCAGTGTAATCGCTGAGTTCCAGCAATCATGTCAAATTAAGAAGAATGTTATTTCTTGGAGTCCAATTGTCTCATTTATCACATTTATAAGGTCAAAGTCCAAAATCAGTTCAATTAAGTCCCACAGTCAATCGTTTCACTGTTAAAAGCGATGCAACCTAGTAATATCAGAAAAATATCGCTAAATACATGTTGGTACGAATATGTGACGCAACCGTTGTAACTCAAACGGACTTGATACCGTTAGAAAGTCATTAAAATGTAGTTTTTTAAAACTGTCTCTATTTCTTCAGCGCGCACTAACGGCTAGGATTGGTCCCACAGTAGAAAAATGACTTATTTATCTAAATTTTTAAATAAAGCGCTACCACAGCGCCCAGTGTAATTGCTGAGTTCCAGCAATCATGTCAAATTAAGAAGAATGTTACTTCTTGGAGTCCAATTGTCTCATTTATCACATTTATAAGGTCAAAGTCCAAAATCAGTTCAATTAAGTCCCACAGTCAATCGTTTCACTGTTAAAAGCGATGCAACCTAGTAATATCAGAAAATATCGCTAAATACATGTTGGTACGAATATGTGACGCAACCGTTGTAACTCAAACGGACTGATACCGGTAGAAAGTCAATGAAATGTAGTTTTTGAAACTGTCTCTATTTCTTCAGCGCGCGCTAACGGCTAGGATTGGTCCCACAGTAAAAAATGACTTATTTATCTAAATTTTTAAATGAAAGCGCTACCACAGCGCCCAGTGTAACTGCTGAGTTCCAGCAATCATGTCAAATTAAGAAGAATGTTATTTCTTGGAGTCCAATTGTCTCATTTATCACATTTATAAGGTCAAAGTCCAAAATCAGTTCAATTAAGTCCCACAGTCAATCGTTTCACTGTTAAAAGCGATGCAACCTAGTAATATCAGAAAAATATCGCTAAATACATGTTGGTACGAATATGTGACGCAACCGTTGTAACTCAAACGGACTTGATACCGTTAGAAAGTCAATGAAATGTAGTTTTTGAAACTGTCTCTATTTCTTCAGCGCGCGCTAACGGCTAGGATTGGTCCCACAGGGAAAAATGACTTATTTATTTAAATTTTTAATTAAAGCGCTACCACAGCGCCCAGTGTAATCGCTGAGTTCCAGCAATCGTGTCAAATTAAGAAGAATGTTATTTCCTGGAGTCCAATTGTCTCATTTATCACATTTATAAGGTCAAAGTCCAAAATTAGTTCAATTAAGTCCCACAGTCAATCGGTTTCACTGTTAAAAGCGATGCAACCTAGTAATATCAGCAAAAATATCGCTAAATACATGTTGTACGAATATGTGACGCAACCGTTGTAACTCAAACGGACTGATACCGTTAGAAGTCAATGAATGTAGTTTTTGAACTGTCTCTATTTCTCAGCGTCGCGCTAACGGCTAGGATGGTCCCACAGTAAAAAAATGACTTATTTTATCTAAATTTTTAAATAAAAGCGCTACCTCAGCGCCCAGTGTAATTGCTGAGTTCCAGCAATCATGTCAAAATTAAGAAGAATGTTATTTCTTGAGTCCAATTGTCTCATTTATCACATTTATAAGGTCAAAGTCCAAAATCAGTTCAATTAAGTCCCACAGTCATCGTTCACTGTTAAAAGCGATGCAACCTAGTAATATCAGAAAAATATCGCTAAATACATGTTGGTACGAATATGTGACGCAACCGTTGTAACTCAAACGGATGATACCGTTAGAAAGTCAATGAAATGTAGTTTTTGAAACTGGTCTCTATTTCTTCAGCGCGCGCTAAACGGCTAGGATTGGTCCCACAGTGAAAAAATGACTTATTTATCTAAATTTTTAAATAAAGCGCTACCACAGCCCAGTTGTAATTGCTGAGTTCCAGCAATCATGTCAAATTAAGAAGAATGTTATTTCTTGGAGTCCAATTGTCTCATTTATCACATTTATAAGGTCAAAGTCCAAAATCAGTTCAATTTAAGTCCCACAGTCAATCGTTTCACTGTTAAAAGCGATGCAACCTAGTAATATCAGAAAAATATCGCTAAATACAATGTTGGTACGAATATGTGACGCAACCGTTGTAACTCAAACGACTGATACCGTTAGAAAGTCAATGCAATGTAGTTTTGAAACTGTCTCTATTTCTTCAGCGCGCGCTAACGGCATAGGATTGGTCCCACAGTGAAAAAATGACTTTATTTATCTAAATTTTTAAATAAAGCGCTACCACCAGCGCCCAGTGTAATTGTGAGTTCCAGCAATCATGTCAAATTAAGAGAATGTTATTTGTTGAGTCCAATTGTCTCATTTATCACATTTATAAGGTCAAAGTCCAAAATCAGTTCAATTAAGTCCCACAGTCAATCGTTTCACTGTTAAAAGCGATGCAACCTAGTAATATCAGAAAAATATCGCTAAATACCATGTTGGTACGAATATGTGACGCAACCGTTGTAACTCAACGGACTGATACCGTTAGAAAGTCAATGAATGTAGTTTTTGAAACTGTCTCTATTTCTTCAGCGCGCGCTAACGGCTAGGATTGGTCCCACAGTGAAAAATGACTTATTTATCTAAATTTTTAAATAAAGCGCTACCACAGCGCCCAGTGTAATTGCTGAGTTCCAGCAATCATGTCAAATTAAAGAATGTTATTTCTTGGAGTCCAATTGTCTCATTTATCACAATTTAAGGTCAAAGTCCAAAATCAGTTCAATTAAGTCCAACAGTCAATCGTTTCACTGTTTAAAAGGCGATGCAACCTATAATAATCAGAGAAAATACGCTATAATACATGTTGGTTACGAATTGTGTGACACGAACGTTGTAACTCAAACGGATTGATACGTTAGAAAGTCAATGAAATAGTTTTGAAACTGTTCTCTATTTCTTTAGCGGCGCTCTAAACGGTTAGAGTTTGTCCCAATAGTGAAATAATACTTATTTATCTAAATTTTTAAATAAAGCGCTACCACAGCCCCGAGTGAATAGCTGGTTTCCAGCAATCATGTCAAATTAGAAGAATTTGTTATTTGTTGGAGTTCCAATGTCTATTTATCACAATTTATAAGGTCAAACGTCAAAAATCAGCAATTAAGTTCCACAGTCAATCGTTTCATGTTTCAAAGCGATGAACCTAGTAATTATCAGAAAAATATCGCTAAATACATGTTGTACGAAATACGTGACGCAACCGTGTGTATAACTCAACGGACTGATAGGAATGTAGAAAGTCAATGAAAGTAGTATTTTGAACTTCTCTATTTCTTCACGCGCGCTAAACGGCTAGGATATAGTCCACAGTAAATAAATGACTTAATTTATCTAAAATTTTAAATAAGCGCTGAACCCAGCCCCATTAATTGCTGAGTTCCAGCAATCATGTCAAAATGAAGAAGAATGTATTCTTGATCCAATGGTTTCTCATCTATTATCAACATGTATAAGGTCAAAGTCCAAAATTCAGTTTCAATAAGTCCCAGCAGTCAATCGTTTCACTGTTAAAAGCGAGCAACCTAGTTAATATCAAAAAATATCGCTTAAAATACATGTTGGTACGAATGTGGATCACACTGTTTGTAACCAAACGGACTTGATACCGTAGAAAGTCAATGAAGTTTAGGTTTGAAAACTGCTCTATTTCTTCAAAACGCGCGCGCTAACGGCTAGGATTGGTCCACAGTTAGAAAATACTTATTTATTCTAAATTTAAATGAAAGCGCTTACCAAGCGCCAGTGTAATGATCGCGTTCTAGCAATTCCTGTCAAAGTTAAGGAAGAATGATTTTTCTTTGGAGTCCAATTTTCCATTTATCACATTTATTAAGGTCAAAGTCCAAAATCCAGTTTCAATTAGTTCCCACAGTCAATAGTTTCACGTTAAAAGCGATGCAGCCTAGTAACTTATCAAAAAATACTGCTAATATGTAAACGATTTTGGTACGAATATGTTGACGCAACCGTTGTAACTCAAAGAGCACTATACCGTTAGGAAATAGCAATGAATTAGTGTTTGAAAACTGTGTCTATTATCTCCAGACGCGCGGCCTAACGTCTTATGGATTGGTCCACATCAGTAAAAAATTACTTTATTTATTATCATTCTAAAATAAGCGCTACAATCACGCGTCCATGTTAATTGCTGAGTTCCAGCAATCATGTCAATTTAAGAAGATATGTTATTTTCTTGGAGTCCAATTGTCTCACTTTATCACATATGTAAACATACAGCAAAGTCCGAAAATCGTTTCAAGTATTCCAACAGTACTATAATCGTTATCACTGTTAATATAGGGCGATCATTCCTGAGTAATATCGAAAAAATATCGCTTATAAACATGTTGGTAACAATTTGTACCAAAGACCCTTGATAGCCTCAAAACGGACCTGATACACGTTAGAAAGTCAATGAAATTAGTTTGAAACTGTCTCTTTTCTCATCGGCGCGTAACGGCTAGCGATTGGTCCCACAGTAAAAAATGACTCTATTTATCTAAATTTTTAATAAAAGCGCTACCACACGGCCAGTGTAATGCTGAGTTCCAGCAATCCATGTCAAATTAAGAAAATGTTACTTGTTGGAAAGTCCATTGTCTCATTTATCACATTATATAGGAGGTCAAAGTCCAAATCCAGTTCAAATAGAAGTCCCACAGTCAGTTGCGTTTCACTGTTAAAAGCGATGCCAACTAGTAATATCAATAAAAATATCGCTAACAATACAGTTGGTACGAAGTAATTACGCAAGACCTGTTTAACTCAAACGAGACAGATACCTGTTAAGAGATCAATGAAATAGTGTTTTTGAAACTGTCTCTAATTATCCTTCGCCGCATCAGCAACGGCTAGATTGGCCCACAGGAAAAAATGATTATTTTCTAAATTAAATCATAAATAGAAGCGCTACCTACAGCCCCAGTGTAATGCTGAGTTCCGAGCAATCATTCAAATTAAGAAAATGTTATTCTTTGGAGTCCAATGTTCCTTTTTCACATTGATAAGTTTCAAATCTCAAATCAGTTCAATAAGTCCCGACAGTCAATGTTCACTGTGTAAATAGGCGATGGTCACTAGTAACTCATCAGAAAAAAATCGCTAAGAATTACATGTTGGTACGAAATGTGACGAACCGTTGTAAACTCATACGACTGATCCGCTTAGAAAGTCAATAATGTTAGTTTTTTGAAAGCTGTCTTCTATTTTACAGACGCGCATGCTAAGTCATAGGATTGGTTGCCACAGTAAAAAATGAGCTTTACTATCTAAATTTATAGAATAAACGCTACCTCAGCGCCCAGCTGTAATGCTCGAGTTCAGCAGATATGGTCAAAATTAGAAAATGTATTTTGGAGCCAATGTTCTCATTTATCACATTTTATAGGTTCAAAGTCAAATATCAGTTCAATATAGTCCCACAGTCAATTCTCGTTTCACTGTTAAAGCATGCCAACTATAATATCAGAAAAATATCGCTTAAATACATTTGGTACGAAATTGTGACGCAAACCTGTGTAACCAAACGGACTGATACCGTTAGAAGTCAATGAAATTAGTTTTTGAAACTTGTCTCTATTCTTCAAGCGCGCGCTAACGACTAGTGATTGGTCCCACCAGTAAGAAACTGACTTTATTATCTAAATTTTTAATAAAGCGCTGCACAGCGCCCATTTAATTTGCTCGAGTCTCCAGCAGATCATGTCAAATTAAGAAGAATGTTATTTCTTGTTGAGAGTCCAATGTCCATTATCACATTTAAAGGTCAAAGTCCAGAAATCAGTCTCAATTAAGTCCCACAGTCAATGTTTCCAACCTTGTTAACGCGATTGCAACTAGTTAATATCAAAAAATATCGACTAAATACATGTTGGTACGAATATTGTGCACAAAACTGTTGGTAAACTCAAACGGACTGATACGGGTAGAAAGTACAATGAATAGGTTTTGAGTTCTCTTTACCCGTAGAACGCTGGTTCAATGCATTGCTCATTTCTTCTAAGCGTAAATAAACGCCTAGTAGGCCCATTAGTGCCACGAGTTAGCACAAAGATGAATTATTTTTTTTTCAAAAGTCTAAATAAAGCGCACAGCAGCGCCATTTAAAAACTCTGGGATTTCCGCATCATGCCCAAAGTAAGAAATGTTTGTTCCTCATGATCAACATTTATCAATCCCGAATAGGTCATTAATGCAGTTCAATAAGTCCGCTACAGTCAATCGTTTCACTGTTAAAGCGATTGAACCTAGAATACAGAAAAAAATCGACTAAATACCATGTTGGTACGAATATGTGAGCACCAGTTGGTATCAAACGTCATGACTAACCGTTTAGAAAGTCAATGAAAATTATCTTGAAATTGTCTCTTCATATCTTCCAGCGCACGCTAACGGCTACAATTGGCTCACAGTAAAAATGACTTATTTATCTAAATTTTTAAATAAAGCGCTACCACATGCGCCGCCGGATTAATCGCTTGTATGTTTCCAGCAATCATGGTCAATATTAAGAAAAATCTGATTTACCTGAAGTTCCAATTGTCTCATTATCAACATTATAAGCAGATCCAAAATGCAGTTTCAAATATATGTCCCACAGTCAATGCGTTTTAACTGTTACAAGCGATGCAACCTAGTACTATCAAAAAGAATATCCGCAAATACATGTTGCGTACGAAATTGACGCATACCGTGTAACTCAAACGCACTGATACGTTAGGAAATCAATGCAATGTATTTTTGAGAGCTGTCTCGTATTTCTTCCGCGCGCCTAACGGCTGCGATGTGTCCACGCAGTAGAAAAATGACTTATTATTTAATAATTTTTAAATAAAAGCGCTACCATCAGCGCCCAGTTAATGCTGTTTCAGCAATCATGTCAAATTAAGAAGAATGTTATTGTTGGAGTCACATATGTGTCTATTTATCACATTTATAGATCAATTAATCAAAACAGTTCAATAAGTCCCAAGATCAATTCGTTTCACTTTAAAAGCGAGCAACCTAGTATATATCAGAAAAAATATCGTGTAAATACATTTGTGACGAATAGTGTGACCGCAACCTTTAGACTCAAACGACTATATCCGTTTAGAAGTCAATGACATGTAGTTTTTGAAAGCTGTCTCTATTTTGCTTCACGCGCTACTAAACGGCTGGATTGTCCCACAGTAAAAAATGACTATTTATCCTAAATTTTTAAAAATAAAGCGCTACACCTCAACGCCCAGTGTAATTGCTTGATGTCCAGCAATCATGTCAAATGATAAAAAATGTTATATTTCTGGAGTGTTCAATGCTCTCATTTATCCATTATATAAGTACAAAGTCCAAATATCGTCTTCAAATAGAGTCCCAAGTCAACGTTCATGTTAAAAAGCGATCAACTGTAGTAAGTAATCAGAAAATATCGCTTAAATTCTGTTTGGGAATCTATAGTACACAACCGGTTGTTAACGTCAAACGGACATGATACCTGTGTAAAACATGAATTGAGTTTTTGAAACTTCTTATTTCTTCGCGCGCGCTAACGCTAGAGGATTGTCCCACAGTAAAAAAATGACTATTTATCTAAATTTAAAAGAAAGCGTCTACCCTTTCTCGCCATTAATGCCTGAGTTCCGAAATCATGTCACATTAAGAAAGAATGTGTATTTTCTTGAGTCAATGGTGTCTCATCTTATTCACATTTATAAGTCAAAGTCGAAATCATGTCACAATTAATCCCACAGTCAATAGTTTCACAGCTGTTTAAATAGCGATGCAACCATATATCCAAAAAATATGTAATAATGTTGTGGACAATATGTGAACGCAACCAGTTCGTAACTCAAAACGGACTTGATCACGTTAGAGTCATGAAATGTAAAGTTTTGAACTGGGTCTCTATCCTTCAGTGCGACGCTAAATCGCTAGGGATTGGTTCCCACACAGTAAAAAATGATATTTATATCTAATTTAATAAAAGCGCTACACAAGCGCCAGTGAATTGCTCGAGTTCCAGCATCATGTCAAGATTACAAATGTTAATTTCTTGAGTCCAATTGGT
>JASGCC010002458.1:0-28273 GCA_030067915.1 Hydractinia echinata
AAAAGAGAGAGATTCAGGCGCTGCTCCATCCAGTAACTATCCCGACCGACGATGCTTAACTTCCGTGATTGGACGAGAACAGGTGTGTTCATCGTGGTATGTCGTAGACAGACGTACGGGCAGATATCTACGATTTATTATGACGTTATATCGAAAATGGTTCAAACTTTAAAGGTCGCATTTCTGGACTGGATCATCGGAAATAGGTCGTGTTTATGTGCGTTTGAAAGCTCTTTTCAAGCTATATCGATTCATTACGACAACCATGAGCTTAAAATGTGTGGTAAAAAGTTCCAACGTAGGCAAGTTAGGGTACTTTCAGACTAATTTTTCATATGAAAAAGTTAATTAGCAAAGTAACTACATCGCGATTTTCTTAGTCTGTCGCTCCTAATCCATTCTTTTGGGACGTCGCGCGTTTATTGCAGCAAGATCGTAGCCGTTTGGAGGGAAAAAATTCTAATCATGTCCTTACTTGATTTACTCAGCGCCTATTTTTTTAAAAAGATCCGTCACAGTCGTGGTGATATAAAAATGTAACATGAAAAACTCAATAGCCTACGACACCGGGAGTTCCCAGGCGGCTCCCCATCCAAGTACTATCCCGACCCGACGATGCTTAACTTCCGTGATTGGACGAGAACAGGTGTGTTCATCGTGGTATGGTCGTAGACAGACGTACGGGCAGATATCTACGATTTATTATGACGTTATATCGAAAATGGTTCAAACTTTAAAGGTCGCATTTCTGGACTGGATCATCGGAAATAGGTCGTGTTTATGTGCGTTTGAAAGCTCTTTTCAAGCTCTATCGATTCATTACGACAACCATGAGCTTAAAATGTGTGGTAAAAAGTTCCAACGTAGGCAAGTTAGGGTACTTTCAGACTAATTTTTCATATGAAAAAGTTAATTAGCAAAGTAACTACATCGCGATTTTCTTAGTCTGTCGCTCCTAATCCATTCTTTTGGGACGTCGCGCGTTTATTGCAGCAAGATCGTAGCCGTTTTGGAGGGAAAAAATTCTAATCATGTCCCTTACTTGATTTACTCAGCGCCTATTTTTTTAAAAAGATCCGTCACAGTCGTGTGATATAAAAATGTAACATGAAAAACTCAATAGCCTACGACACCGGGAGTTCCCAGGCGGCTCCCCATCCAAGTACTATCCCGACCCGACGATGCTTAACTTCCGTGATTGGACGAGAACAGGTGTGTTCATCGTGGTATGTCGTAGACAGACGTACGGGCAGATATCTACGATTTATTATGACGTTATATCGAAAATGGTTCAAACTTTAAAGGTCGCATTTCTGGACTGGATCATCGGAAATAGGTCGTGTTTATGTGCGTTTGAAAGCTCTTTTCAAGCTCTATCGATTCATTACGACAACCATGAGCTTTAAAATGTGTGGTAAAAAGTTCCAACGTAGGCAAGTTAGGGTACTTTCAGACTAATTTTTCATATGAAAAAGTTAATTAGCAAAGTAACTACATCGCGATTTTCTTAGTCTGTCGCTCCTAATCCATTCTTTTGGGACGTCGCGCGTTTATTGCAGCAAGATCGTAGCCGTTTTGGAGGGAAAAAATTCTAATCATGTCCCTTACTTGATTTACTCAGCGCCTATTTTTTAAAAAGATCCGTCACAGTCGTGGTGATATAAAAATGTAACATGAAAAACTCAATAGCCTACGACACCGGGAGTTCCCAGGCGGCTCCCCATCCAAGTACTATCCCGACCCGACGATGCTTAACTTCCGTGATTGGACGAGAACAGGTGTGTTCATCGTGGTATGTCGTAGACAGACGTACGGGCAGATATCTACGATTTATTATGACGTTATATCGAAAATGGTTCAAACTTTAAAGGTCGCATTTCTGGACTGGATCATCGGAAATAGGTCGTGTTTATGTGCGTTTGAAAGCTCTTTTCAAGCTATATCGATTCATTACGACAACCATGAGCTTAAAATGTGTGGTAAAAAGTTCCAACGTAGGCAAGTTAGGGTACTTTCAGACTAATTTTTCATATGAAAAAGTTAATTAGCAAAGTAACTACATCGCGATTTTCTTAGTCTGTCGCTCCTAATCCATTCTTTTGGGACGTCGCGCGTTTATTGCAGCAAGATCGTAGCCGTTTTGGAGGGAAAAAATTCTAATCATGTCCCTTACTTGATTTACTCAGCGCCTATTTTTTTAAAAAGATCCGTCACAGTCGTGGTGATATAAAAATGTAACATGAAAAACTCAATAGCCTACGACACCGGGAGTTCCCAGGCGGCTCCCCATCCAAGTACTATCCCGACCCGACGATGCTTAACTTCCGTGATTGGACGAGAACAGGTGTGTTCATCGTGGTATGGTCGTAGACAGACGTACGGGCAGATATCTACGATTTATTATGACGTTATATCGAAAATGGTTCAAACTTTAAAGGTCGCATTTCTGGACTGGATCATCGGAAATAGGTCGTGTTTATGTGCGTTTGAAAGCTCTTTTCAAGCTATATCGATTCATTACGACAACCATGAGCTTAAAATGTGTGGTAAAAAGTTCCAACGTAGGCAAGTTAGGGTACTTTCAGACTAATTTTTCATATGAAAAAGTTAATTAGCAAAGTAACTACATCGCGATTTTCTTAGTCTGTCGCTCCTAATCCATTCTTTTGGGACGTCGCGCGTTTATTGCAGCAAGATCGTAGCCGTTTTGGAGGGAAAAAATTCTAATCATGTCCCTTACTTGATTTACTCAGCGCCTATTTTTTTAAAAAGATCCGTCACAGTCGTGGTGATATAAAAATGTAACATGAAAAACTCAATAGCCTACGACACCGGGAGTTCCCAGGCGGCTCCCCATCCAAGTACTATCCCGACCCGACGATGCTTAACTTCCGTGATTGGACGAGAACAGGTGTGTTCATCGTGGTATGTCGTAGACAGACGTACGGGCAGATATCTACGATTTATTATGACGTTATATCGAAAATGGTTCAAACTTTAAAGGTCGCATTTCTGGACTGGATCATCGGAAATAGGTCGTGTTTATGTGCGTTTGAAAGCTCTTTTCAAGCTATATCGATTCATTACGACAACCATGAGCTTAAAATGTGTGGTAAAAAGTTCCAACGTAGGCAAGTTAGGGTACTTTCAGACTAATTTTTCATATGAAAAAGTTAATTAGCAAAGTAACTACATCGCGATTTTCTTAGTCTGTCGCTCCTAATCCATTCTTTTGGGACGTCGCGCGTTTATTGCAGCAAGATCGTAGCCGTTTTGGAGGGAAAAAATTCTAATCATGTCCCTTACTTGATTTACTCAGCGCCTATTTTTTAAAAAGATCCGTCACAGTCGTGGTGATATAAAAATGTAACATGAAAAACTCAATAGCCTACGACACCGGGAGTTCCCAGGCGGCTCCCCATCCAAGTACTATCCCGACCCGACGATGCTTAACTTCCGTGATTGGACGAGAACAGGTGTGTTCATCGTGGTATGTCGTAGACAGACGTACGGGCAGATATCTACGATTTATTATGACGTTATATCGAAAATGGTTCAAACTTTAAAGGTCGCATTTCTGGACTGGATCATCGGAAATAGGTCGTGTTTATGTGCGTTTGAAAGCTCTTTTCAAGCTATATCGATTCATTACGACAACCATGAGCTTTAAAATGTGTGGTAAAAAGTTCCAACGTAGGCAAGTTAGGGTACTTTCAGACTAATTTTTCATATGAAAAAGTTAATTAGCAAAGTAACTACATCGCGATTTTCTTAGTCTGTCGCTCCTAATCCATTCTTTTGGGACGTCGCGCGTTTATTGCAGCAAGATCGTAGCCGTTTTGGAGGGAAAAAATTCTAATCATGTCCCTTACTTGATTTACTCAGCGCCTATTTTTTTAAAAAGATCCGTCACAGTCGTGGTGATATAAAAATGTAACATGAAAAACTCAATAGCCTACGACACCGGGAGTTCCCAGGCGGCTCCCCATCCAAGTACTATCCCGACCCGACGATGCTTAACTTCCGTGATTGGACGAGAACAGGTGTGTTCATCGTGGTATGGTCGTAGACAGACGTACGGGCAGATATCTACGATTTATTATGACGTTATATCGAAAATGGTTCAAACTTTAAAGGTCGCATTTCTGGACTGGATCATCGGAAATAGGTCGTGTTTATGTGCGTTTGAAAGCTCTTTTCAAGCTCTATCGATTCATTACGACAACCATGAGCTTTAAAATGTGTGGTAAAAAGTTCCAACGTAGGCAAGTTAGGGTACTTTCAGACTAATTTTTCATATGAAAAAGTTAATTAGCAAAGTAACTACATCGCGATTTTCTTAGTCTGTCGCTCCTAATCCATTCTTTTGGGACGTCGCGCGTTTATTGCAGCAAGATCGTAGCCGTTTTGGAGGGAAAAAATTCTAATCATGTCCCTTACTTGATTTACTCAGCGCCTATTTTTTTAAAAAGATCCGTCACAGTCGTGGTGATATAAAAATGTAACATGAAAAACTCAATAGCCTACGACACCGGGAGTTCCCAGGCGGCTCCCCATCCAAGTACTATCCCGACCCGACGATGCTTAACTTCCGTGATTGGACGAGAACAGGTGTGTTCATCGTGGTATGTCGTAGACAGACGTACGGGCAGATATCTACGATTTATTATGACGTTATATCGAAAATGGTTCAAACTTTAAAGGTCGCATTTCTGGACTGGATCATCGGAAATAGGTCGTGTTTATGTGCGTTTGAAAGCTCTTTTCAAGCTATATCGATTCATTACGACAACCATGAGCTTAAAATGTGTGGTAAAAAGTTCCAACGTAGGCAAGTTAGGGTACTTTCAGACTAATTTTTCATATGAAAAAGTTAATTAGCAAAGTAACTACATCGCGATTTTCTTAGTCTGTCGCTCCTAATCCATTCTTTTGGGACGTCGCGCGTTTATTGCAGCAAGATCGTAGCCGTTTTGGAGGGAAAAAATTCTAATCATGTCCCTTACTTGATTTACTCAGCGCCTATTTTTTTAAAAAGATCCGTCACAGTCGTGGTGATATAAAAATGTAACATGAAAAACTCAATAGCCTACGACACCGGGAGTTCCCAGGCGGCTCCCCATCCAAGTACTATCCCGACCCGACGATGCTTAACTTCCGTGATTGGACGAGAACAGGTGTGTTCATCGTGGTATGGTCGTAGACAGACGTACGGGCAGATATCTACGATTTATTATGACGTTATATCGAAAATGGTTCAAACTTTAAAGGTCGCATTTCTGGACTGGATCATCGGAAATAGGTCGTGTTTATGTGCGTTTGAAAGCTCTTTTCAAGCTATATCGATTCATTACGACAACCATGAGCTTAAAATGTGTGGTAAAAAGTTCCAACGTAGGCAAGTTAGGGTACTTTCAGACTAATTTTTCATATGAAAAAGTTAATTAGCAAAGTAACTACATCGCGATTTTCTTAGTCTGTCGCTCCTAATCCATTCTTTTGGGACGTCGCGCGTTTATTGCAGCAAGATCGTAGCCGTTTTGGAGGGAAAAAATTCTAATCATGTCCCTTACTTGATTTACTCAGCGCCTATTTTTTTAAAAAGATCCGTCACAGTCGTGGTGATATAAAAATGTAACATGAAAAACTCAATAGCCTACGACACCGGGAGTTCCCAGGCGGCTCCCCATCCAAGTACTATCCCGACCCGACGATGCTTAACTTCCGTGATTGGACGAGAACAGGTGTGTTCATCGTGGTATGGTCGTAGACAGACGTACGGGCAGATATCTACGATTTATTATGACGTTATATCGAAAATGGTTCAAACTTTAAAGGTCGCATTTCTGGACTGGATCATCGGAAATAGGTCGTGTTTATGTGCGTTTGAAAGCTCTTTTCAAGCTCTATCGATTCATTACGACAACCATGAGCTTAAAATGTGTGGTAAAAAGTTCCAACGTAGGCAAGTTAGGGTACTTTCAGACTAATTTTTCATATGAAAAAGTTAATTAGCAAAGTAACTACATCGCGATTTTCTTAGTCTGTCGCTCCTAATCCATTCTTTTGGGACGTCGCGCGTTTATTGCAGCAAGATCGTAGCCGTTTTGGAGGGAAAAAATTCTAATCATGTCCCTTACTTGATTTACTCAGCGCCTATTTTTTTAAAAAGATCCGTCACAGTCGTGGTGATATAAAAATGTAACATGAAAAACTCAATAGCCTACGACACCGGGAGTTCCCAGGCGGCTCCCCATCCAAGTACTATCCCGACCCGACGATGCTTAACTTCCGTGATTGGACGAGAACAGGTGTGTTCATCGTGGTATGTCGTAGACAGACGTACGGGCAGATATCTACGATTTATTATGACGTTATATCGAAAATGGTTCAAACTTTAAAGGTCGCATTTCTGGACTGGATCATCGGAAATAGGTCGTGTTTATGTGCGTTTGAAAGCTCTTTTCAAGCTATATCGATTCATTACGACAACCATGAGCTTAAAATGTGTGGTAAAAAGTTCCAACGTAGGCAAGTTAGGGTACTTTCAGACTAATTTTTCATATGAAAAAGTTAATTAGCAAAGTAACTACATCGCGATTTTCTTAGTCTGTCGCTCCTAATCCATTCTTTTGGGACGTCGCGCGTTTATTGCAGCAAGATCGTAGCCGTTTTGGAGGGAAAAAATTCTAATCATGTCCCTTACTTGATTTACTCAGCGCCTATTTTTTTAAAAAGATCCGTCACAGTCGTGGTGATATAAAAATGTAACATGAAAAACTCAATAGCCTACGACACCGGGAGTTCCCAGGCGGCTCCCCATCCAAGTACTATCCCGACCCGACGATGCTTAACTTCCGTGATTGGACGAGAACAGGTGTGTTCATCGTGGTATGTCGTAGACAGACGTACGGGCAGATATCTACGATTTATTATGACGTTATATCGAAAATGGTTCAAACTTTAAAGGTCGCATTTCTGGACTGGATCATCGGAAATAGGTCGTGTTTATGTGCGTTTGAAAGCTCTTTTCAAGCTCTATCGATTCATTACGACAACCATGAGCTTTAAAATGTGTGGTAAAAAGTTCCAACGTAGGCAAGTTAGGGTACTTTCAGACTAATTTTTCATATGAAAAAGTTAATTAGCAAAGTAACTACATCGCGATTTTCTTAGTCTGTCGCTCCTAATCCATTCTTTTGGGACGTCGCGCGTTTATTGCAGCAAGATCGTAGCCGTTTTGGAGGGAAAAAATTCTAATCATGTCCCTTACTTGATTTACTCAGCGCCTATTTTTTTAAAAAGATCCGTCACAGTCGTGGTGATATAAAAATGTAACATGAAAAACTCAATAGCCTACGACACCGGGAGTTCCCAGGCGGCTCCCCATCCAAGTACTATCCCGACCCGACGATGCTTAACTTCCGTGATTGGACGAGAACAGGTGTGTTCATCGTGGTATAGTCGTAGACAGACGTACGGGCAGATATCTACGATTTATTATGACGTTATATCGAAAATGGTTCAAACTTTAAAGGTCGCATTTCTGGACTGGATCATCGGAAATAGGTCGTGTTTATGTGCGTTTGAAAGCTCTTTTCAAGCTCTATCGATTCATTACGACAACCATGAGCTTTAAAATGTGTGGTAAAAAGTTCCAACGTAGGCAAGTTAGGGTACTTTCAGACTAATTTTTCATATGAAAAAGTTAATTAGCAAAGTAACTACATCGCGATTTTCTTAGTCTGTCGCTCCTAATCCATTCTTTTGGGACGTCGCGCGTTTATTGCAGCAAGATCGTAGCCGTTTTGGAGGGAAAAAATTCTAATCATGTCCCTTACTTGATTTACTCAGCGCCTATTTTTTAAAAAGATCCGTCACAGTCGTGGTGATATAAAAATGTAACATGAAAAACTCAATAGCCTACGACACCGGGAGTTCCCAGGCGGCTCCCCATCCAAGTACTATCCCGACCCGACGATGCTTAACTTCCGTGATTGGACGAGAACAGGTGTGTTCATCGTGGTATGGTCGTAGACAGACGTACGGGCAGATATCTACGATTTATTATGACGTTATATCGAAAATGGTTCAAACTTTAAAGGTCGCATTTCTGGACTGGATCATCGGAAATAGGTCGTGTTTATGTGCGTTTGAAAGCTCTTTTCAAGCTATATCGATTCATTACGACAACCATGAGCTTTAAAATGTGTGGTAAAAAGTTCCAACGTAGGCAAGTTAGGGTACTTTCAGACTAATTTTTCATATGAAAAAGTTAATTAGCAAAGTAACTACATCGCGATTTTCTTAGTCTGTCGCTCCTAATCCATTCTTTTGGGACGTCGCGCGTTTATTGCAGCAAGATCGTAGCCGTTTTGGAGGGAAAAAATTCTAATCATGTCCCTTACTTGATTTACTCAGCGCCTATTTTTTAAAAAAGATCCGTCACAGAAATGCGACCTTTAAAATTTGAACCATTTTCGATATAACGTCATAATAAATCGTAGATATCTGCCCGTACGTCTGTCTACGACTATACCACGATGAACACACCTGTTCTCGTCCAATCACGGAAGTTAAGCATCGTCGGGTCGGGATAGTACTTGGATGGGGAGCCGCCTGGGAACTCCCGGTGTCGTAGGCTATTGAGTTTTTCATGTTACATTTTTATATCACCACGACTGTGACGGATCTTTTTTAAAAAATAGGCGCTGAGTAAATCAAGTAAGGGACATGATTAGAATTTTTTCCCTCCAAAACGGCTACGATCTTGCTGCAATAAACGCGCGACGTCCCAAAAGAATGGATTAGGAGCGACAGACTAAGAAAATCGCGATGTAGTTACTTTGCTAATTAACTTTTTCATATGAAAAATTAGTCTGAAAGTACCCTAACTTGCCTACGTTGGAACTTTTTACCACACATTTTAAGGCTCATGGTTGTCGTAATGAATCGATATAGCTTGAAAAGAGCTTTCAAACGCACATAAACACGACCTATTTCCGATGATCCAGTCCAGAAATGCGACCTTTAAAGTTTGAACCATTTTCGATATAACGTCATAATAAATCGTAGATATCTGCCCGTACGTCTGTCTACGACTATACCACGATGAACACACCTGTTCTCGTCCAATCACGGAAGTTAAGCATCGTCGGGTCGGGATAGTACTTGGATGGGGAGCCGCCTGGGAACTCCCGGTGTCGTAGGCTATTGAGTTTTTCATGTTACATTTTTATATCACCACGACTGTGACGGATCTTTTTAAAAAATAGGCGCTGAGTAAATCAAGTAAGGGACATGATTAGAATTTTTTCCCTCCAAAACGGCTACGATCTTGCTGCAATAAACGCGCGACGTCCCAAAAGAATGGATTAGGAGCGACAGACTAAGAAAATCGCGATGTAGTTACTTTGCTAATTAACTTTTTCATATGAAAAATTAGTCTGAAAGTACCCTAACTTGCCTACGTTGGAACTTTTTACCACACATTTTAAGGCTCATGGTTGTCGTAATGAATCGATATAGCTTGAAAAGAGCTTTCAAACGCACATAAACACGACCTATTTCCGATGATCCAGTCCAGAAATGCGACCTTTAAAGTTTGAACCATTTTCGATATAACGTCATAATAAATCGTAGATATCTGCCCGTACGTCTGTCTACGACTATACCACGATGAACACACCTGTTCTCGTCCAATCACGGAAGTTAAGCATCGTCGGGTCGGGATAGTACTTGGATGGGGAGCCGCCTGGGAACTCCCGGTGTCGTAGGCTATTGAGTTTTTCATGTTACATTTTTATATCACCACGACTGTGACGGATCTTTTTAAAAAATAGGCGCTGAGTAAATCAAGTAAGGGACATGATTAGAATTTTTCCCTCCAAAACGGCTACGATCTTGCTGCAATAAACGCGCGACGTCCCAAAAGAATGGATTAGGAGCGACAGACTAAGAAAATCGCGATGTAGTTACTTTGCTAATTAACTTTTTCATATGAAAAATTAGTCTGAAAGTACCCTAACTTGCCTACGTTGGAACTTTTTACCACACATTTTAAGGCTCATGGTTGTCGTAATGAATCGATAGAGCTTGAAAAGAGCTTTCAAACGCACATAAACACGACCTATTTCCGATGATCCAGTCCAGAAATGCGACCTTTAAAGTTTGAACCATTTTCGATATAACGTCATAATAAATCGTAGATATCTGCCCGTACGTCTGTCTACGACTATACCACGATGAACACACCTGTTCTCGTCCAATCACGGAAGTTAAGCATCGTCGGGTCGGGATAGTACTTGGATGGGGAGCCGCCTGGGAACTCCCGGTGTCGTAGGCTATTGAGTTTTTCATGTTACATTTTTATATCACCACGACTGTGACGGATCTTTTTAAAAAAATAGGCGCTGAGTAAATCAAGTAAGGGACATGATTAGAATTTTTTCCCTCCAAAACGGCTACGATCTTGCTGCAATAAACGCGCGACGTCCCAAAAGAATGGATTAGGAGCGACAGACTAAGAAAATCGCGATGTAGTTACTTTGCTAATTAACTTTTTCATATGAAAAATTAGTCTGAAAGTACCCTAACTTGCCTACGTTGGAACTTTTTACCACACATTTTAAAGCTCATGGTTGTCGTAATGAATCGATAGAGCTTGAAAAGAGCTTTCAAACGCACATAAACACGACCTATTTCCGATGATCCAGTCCAGAAATGCGACCTTTAAAGTTTGAACCATTTTCGATATAACGTCATAATAAATCGTAGATATCTGCCCGTACGTCTGTCTACGACCATACCACGATGAACACACCTGTTCTCGTCCAATCACGGAAGTTAAGCATCGTCGGGTCGGGATAGTACTTGGATGGGGAGCCGCCTGGGAACTCCCGGTGTCGTAGGCTATTGAGTTTTTCATGTTACATTTTTATATCACCACGACTGTGACGGATCTTTTTAAAAAAATAGGCGCTGAGTAAATCAAGTAAGGGACATGATTAGAATTTTTTCCCTCCAAAACGGCTACGATCTTGCTGCAATAAACGCGCGACGTCCCAAAAGAATGGATTAGGAGCGACAGACTAAGAAAATCGCGATGTAGTTACTTTGCTAATTAACTTTTTCATATGAAAAATTAGTCTGAAAGTACCCTAACTTGCCTACGTTGGAACTTTTTACCACACATTTTAAAGGCTCATGGTTGTCGTAATGAATCGATATAGCTTGAAAAGAGCTTTCAAACGCACATAAACACGACCTATTTCCGATGATCCAGTCCAGAAATGCGACCTTTAAAGTTTGAACCATTTTCGATATAACGTCATAATAAATCGTAGATATCTGCCCGTACGTCTGTCTACGACTATACCACGATGAACACACCTGTTCTCGTCCAATCACGGAAGTTAAGCATCGTCGGGTCGGGATAGTACTTGGATGGGGAGCCGCCTGGGAACTCCCGGTGTCGTAGGCTATTGAGTTTTTCATGTTACATTTTTATATCACCACGACTGTGACGGATCTTTTTAAAAAAATAGGCGCTGAGTAAATCAAGTAAGGGACATGATTAGAATTTTTTCCCTCCAAAACGGCTACGATCTTGCTGCAATAAACGCGCGACGTCCCAAAAGAATGGATTAGGAGCGACAGACTAAGAAAATCGCGATGTAGTTACTTTGCTAATTAACTTTTTCATATGAAAAATTAGTCTGAAAGTACCCTAACTTGCCTACGTTGGAACTTTTTACCACACATTTTAAGGCTCATGGTTGTCGTAATGAATCGATATAGCTTGAAAAGAGCTTTCAAACGCACATAAACACGACCTATTTCCGATGATCCAGTCCAGAAATGCGACCTTTAAAGTTTGAACCATTTTCGATATAACGTCATAATAAATCGTAGATATCTGCCCGTACGTCTGTCTACGACTATACCACGATGAACACACCTGTTCTCGTCCAATCACGGAAGTTAAGCATCGTCGGGTCGGGATAGTACTTGGATGGGGAGCCGCCTGGGAACTCCCGGTGTCGTAGGCTATTGAGTTTTTCATGTTACATTTTTATATCACCACGACTGTGACGGATCTTTTTAAAAAAATAGGCGCTGAGTAAATCAAGTAAGGGACATGATTAGAATTTTTTCCCTCCAAAACGGCTACGATCTTGCTGCAATAAACGCGCGACGTCCCAAAAGAATGGATTAGGAGCGACAGACTAAGAAAATCGCGATGTAGTTACTTTGCTAATTAACTTTTTCATATGAAAAATTAGTCTGAAAGTACCCTAACTTGCCTACGTTGGAACTTTTTACCACACATTTTAAAGCTCATGGTTGTCGTAATGAATCGATAGAGCTTGAAAAGAGCTTTCAAACGCACATAAACACGACCTATTTCCGATGATCCAGTCCAGAAATGCGACCTTTAAAGTTTGAACCATTTTCGATATAACGTCATAATAAATCGTAGATATCTGCCCGTACGTCTGTCTACGACTATACCACGATGAACACACCTGTTCTCGTCCAATCACGGAAGTTAAGCATCGTCGGGTCGGGATAGTACTTGGATGGGGAGCCGCCTGGGAACTCCCGGTGTCGTAGGCTATTGAGTTTTTCATGTTACATTTTTATATCACCACGACTGTGACGGATCTTTTTAAAAAAATAGGCGCTGAGTAAATCAAGTAAGGGACATGATTAGAATTTTTTCCTCCAAAACGGCTACGATCTTGCTGCAATAAACGCGCGACGTCCCAAAAGAATGGATTAGGAGCGACAGACTAAGAAAATCGCGATGTAGTTACTTTGCTAATTAACTTTTTCATATGAAAAATTAGTCTGAAAGTACCCTAACTTGCCTACGTTGGAACTTTTTACCACACATTTTAAGCTCATGGTTGTCGTAATGAATCGATATAGCTTGAAAAGAGCTTTCAAACGCACATAAACACGACCTATTTCCGATGATCCAGTCCAGAAATGCGACCTTTAAAGTTTGAACCATTTTCGATATAACGTCATAATAAATCGTAGATATCTGCCCGTACGTCTGTCTACGACATACCACGATGAACACACCTGTTCTCGTCCAATCACGGAAGTTAAGCATCGTCGGGTCGGGATAGTACTTGGATGGGGAGCCGCCTGGGAACTCCCGGTGTCGTAGGCTATTGAGTTTTTCATGTTACATTTTTATATCACCACGACTGTGACGGATCTTTTTAAAAAAATAGGCGCTGAGTAAATCAAGTAAGGGACATGATTAGAATTTTTTCCCTCCAAAACGGCTACGATCTTGCTGCAATAAACGCGCGACGTCCCAAAAGAATGGATTAGGAGCGACAGACTAAGAAAATCGCGATGTAGTTACTTTGCTAATTAACTTTTTCATATGAAAAATTAGTCTGAAAGTACCCTAACTTGCCTACGTTGGAACTTTTTACCACACATTTTAAAGCTCATGGTTGTCGTAATGAATCGATAGAGCTTGAAAAGAGCTTTCAAACGCACATAAACACGACCTATTCCGATGATCCAGTCCAGAAATGCGACCTTTAAAGTTTGAACCATTTTCGATATAACGTCATAATAAATCGTAGATATCTGCCCGTACGTCTGTCTACGACTATACCACGATGAACACACCTGTTCTCGTCCAATCACGGAAGTTAAGCATCGTCGGGTCGGGATAGTACTTGGATGGGGAGCCGCCTGGGAACTCCCGGTGTCGTAGGCTATTGAGTTTTTCATGGTTCAAACTTTAAAGGTCGCATTTCTGGAGTTCCCAGGCGGCTCCCCATCCAAGTACTATCCCGACCCGACGATGCTTAACTTCCGTGATTGGACGAGAACAGGTGTGTTCATCGTGGTATAGTCGTAGACAGACGTACGGGCAGATATCTACGATTTATTATGACGTTATATCGAAAATGGTTCAAACTTTAAAGGTCGCATTTCTGGACTGGATCATCGGAATTAGGTCGTGTTTATGTGCGTTTGAAAGCTCTTTTCAAGCTCTATCCATTCATTACGACAACCATGAGCTTTAAAATGTGTGGTAAAAAGTTCCAACGTAGGCAAGTTAGGGTACTTTCAGACTAATTTTTCATATGAAAAAGTTAATTAGCAAAGTAACTACTCGCGATTTTCTTAGTCTGTCGCTCCTAATCCATTCTTTTGGGACGTCGCGCGTTTATTGCAGCAAGATCGTAGCCGTTTTGGAGGGAAAAAATTCTAATCATGTCCCTTACTTGATTTACTCAGCGCCTATTTTTTTAAAAAGATCCGTCACAGTCGTGGTGATATAAAAATGTAACATGAAAAACTCAATAGCCTACGACACCGGGAGTTCCCAGGCGGCTCCCCATCCAAGTACTATCCCGACCCGACGATGCTTAACTTCCGTGATTGGACGAGAACAGGTGTGTTCATCGTGGTATGTCGTAGACAGACGTACGGGCAGATATCTACGATTTATTATGACGTTATATCGAAAATGGTTCAAACTTTAAAGGTCGCATTTCTGGACTGGATCATCGGAAATAGGTCGTGTTTATGTGCGTTTGAAAGCTCTTTTCAAGCTATATCGATTCATTACGACAACCATGAGCCTTAAAATGTGTGGTAAAAAGTTCCAACGTAGGCAAGTTAGGGTACTTTCAGACTAATTTTTCATATGAAAAAGTTAATTAGCAAAGTAACTACATCGCGATTTTCTTAGTCTGTCGCTCCTAATCCATTCTTTTGGGACGTCGCGCGTTTATTGCAGCAAGATCGTAGCCGTTTTGGAGGGAAAAAATCTAATCATGTCCCTTACTTGATTTACTCAGCGCCTATTTTTTTAAAAAGATCCGTCACAGTCGTGGTGATATAAAAATGTAACATGAAAAACTCAATAGCCTACGACACCGGGAGTTCCCAGGCGGCTCCCATCCAAGTACTATCCCGACCCGACGATGCTTAACTTCCGTGATTGGACGAGAACAGGTGTGTTCATCGTGGTATGGTCGTAGACAGACGTACGGGCAGATATCTACGATTTATTATGACGTTATATCGAAAATGGTTCAAACTTTAAAGGTCGCATTTCTGGACTGGATCATCGGAAATAGGTCGTGTTTATGTGCGTTTGAAAGCTCTTTTCAAGCTCTATCGATTCATTACGACAACCATGAGCTTTAAAATGTGTGGTAAAAAGTTCCAACGTAGGCAAGTTAGGGTACTTTCAGACTAATTTTTCATATGAAAAAGTTAATTAGCAAAGTAACTACATCGCGATTTTCTTAGTCTGTCGCTCCTAATCCATTCTTTTGGGACGTCGCGCGTTTATTGCAGCAAGATCGTAGCCGTTTTGGAGGGAAAAAATTCTAATCATGTCCCTTACTTGATTTACTCAGCGCCTATTTTTTTAAAAAGATCCGTCACAGTCGTGGTGATATAAAAATGTAACATGAAAAACTCAATAGCCTACGACACCGGGAGTTCCCAGGCGGCTCCCATCCAAGTACTATCCCGACCCGACGATGCTTAACTTCCGTGATTGGACGAGAACAGGTGTGTTCATCGTGGTATGGTCGTAGACAGACGTACGGGCAGATATCTACGATTTATTATGACGTTATATCGAAAATGGTTCAAACTTTAAAGGTCGCATTTCTGGACTGGATCATCGGAAATAGGTCGTGTTTATGTGCGTTTGAAAGCTCTTTTCAAGCTCTATCGATTCATTACGACAACCATGAGCTTTAAAATGTGTGGTAAAAAGTTCCAACGTAGGCAAGTTAGGGTACTTTCAGACTAATTTTTCATATGAAAAAGTTAATTAGCAAAGTAACTACATCGCGATTTTCTTAGTCTGTCGCTCCTAATCCATTCTTTTGGGACGTCGCGCGTTTATTGCAGCAAGATCGTAGCCGTTTTGGAGGGAAAAAATTCTAATCATGTCCCTTACTTGATTTACTCAGCGCCTATTTTTTTAAAAAGATCCGTCACAGTCGTGGTGATATAAAAATGTAACATGAAAAACTCAATAGCCTACGACACCGGGAGTTCCCAGGCGGCTCCCCATCCATCAAGTACTATCCCGACCCGACGATGCTTAACTTCCGTGATTGGACGAGAACAGGTGTGTTCATCGTGGTATGTCGTAGACAGACGTACGGGCAGATATCTACGATTTATTATGACGTTATATCGAAAATGGTTCAAACTTTAAAGGTCGCATTTCTGGACTGGATCATCGGAAATAGGTCGTGTTTATGTGCGTTTGAAAGCTCTTTTCAAGCTATATCGATTCATTACGACAACCATGAGCTTAAAATGTGTGGTAAAAAGTTCCAACGTAGGCAAGTTAGGGTACTTTCAGACTAATTTTTCATATGAAAAAGTTAATTAGCAAAGTAACTACATCGCGATTTTCTTAGTCTGTCGCTCCTAATCCATTCTTTTGGGACGTCGCGCGTTTATTGCAGCAAGATCGTAGCCGTTTTGGAGGGAAAAAATTCTAATCATGTCCCTTACTTGATTTACTCAGCGCCTATTTTTTTAAAAAGATCCGTCACAGTCGTGGTGATATAAAAATGTAACATGAAAAACTCAATAGCCTACGACACCGGGAGTTCCCAGGCGGCTCCCCATCCAAGTACTATCCCGACCCGACGATGCTTAACTTCCGTGATTGGACGAGAACAGGTGTGTTCATCGTGGTATGTCGTAGACAGACGTACGGGCAGATATCTACGATTTATTATGACGTTATATCGAAAATGGTTCAAACTTTAAAGGTCGCATTTCTGGACTGGATCATCGGAAATAGGTCGTGTTTATGTGCGTTTGAAAGCTCTTTTCAAGCTCTATCGATTCATTACGACAACCATGAGCTTAAAATGTGTGGTAAAAAGTTCCAACGTAGGCAAGTTAGGGTACTTTCAGACTAATTTTTCATATGAAAAAGTTAATTAGCAAAGTAACTACATCGCGATTTTCTTAGTCTGTCGCTCCTAATCCATTCTTTTGGGACGTCGCGCGTTTATTGCAGCAAGATCGTAGCCGTTTTGGAGGGAAAAAATTCTAATCATGTCCCTTACTTGATTTACTCAGCGCCTATTTTTTAAAAAAGATCCGTCACAGTCGTGGTGATATAAAAATGTAACATGAAAAACTCAATAGCCTACGACACCGGGAGTTCCCAGGCGGCTCCCCATCCAAGTACTATCCCGACCCGACGATGCTTAACTTCCGTGATTGGACGAGAACAGGTGTGTTCATCGTGGTATGTCGTAGACAGACGTACGGGCAGATATCTACGATTTATTATGACGTTATATCGAAAATGGTTCAAACTTTAAAGGTCGCATTTCTGGACTGGATCATCGGAAATAGGTCGTGTTTATGTGCGTTTGAAAGCTCTTTTCAAGCTCTATCGATTCATTACGACAACCATGAGCTTTAAAATGTGTGGTAAAAAGTTCCAACGTAGGCAAGTTAGGGTACTTTCAGACTAATTTTTCATATGAAAAAGTTAATTAGCAAAGTAACTACATCGCGATTTTCTTAGTCTGTCGCTCCTAATCCATTCTTTTGGGACGTCGCGCGTTTATTGCAGCAAGATCGTAGCCGTTTTGGAGGGAAAAATTCTAATCATGTCCCTTACTTGATTTACTCAGCGCCTATTTTTTTAAAAAGATCCGTCACAGTCGTGGTGATATAAAAATGTAACATGAAAACTCAATAGCCTACGACACCGGGAGTTCCCAGGCGGCTCCCCATCCAAGTACTATCCCGACCCGACGATGCTTAACTTCAGTGATTGGACGAGAACAGGTGTGTTCATCGTGGTATAGTCGTAGACAGACGTACGGGCAGATATCTACGATTTATTATGACGTTATATCGAGAAAATGGTTCAAAACTTTAAAGGTCGCATTTCTGGACTGGGATTCATCGGAAATAGTCGTTGTTTTATGTGCGTTTTGAAAGCTCTTTTTCAAGCTATATCGATTCATTACGACAACCATGAGCTTTTCAAAAATGATGTGGTAAAAGTTCCAACGTACGGCAGTTAGGACTTTCAGACTATTTTTCATATGAAAAAGTTAAATTAGCAAAGTAAACTACATCGGATTTCTTAGTCCTTGTCGCTCCTAATCCCATTCTTTTGGGACGGCTTCGCGCGTTTATTGCGCAAGATCGTAGCCGTTTTGGAGGAAAAAATTCTAACATGTCCCTTACTTGATTTACTCAGCGCCTTATTTTTTAAAAAAGATCCGTCACAGAAATGCGACCTTTAAATTTGAACCATTTTCGATATAACGTCATAATAAACGTAGATATCTGCCGTACGGTCTGTCTACGCTTATACCACGATGAACATACCTGTTTCTTCCAATCACTGAAGTTAAGCATCGTCGCTGTCGGTGATAGTACTTTGGATGGGAGACCCGCCTGGGCAACCCGGTGTCGATAGCTTATGAGTTTTCCATGTACATCATTTTTATATCACCACGACTGTGACGGCTTTTTTAAAAAAATAGGCGGCGAGTAAATCAAGTTAACAGGACATATAGAATTTTTGTCCCTCCAAACGGCATACGGATTTGTGAATTAACGCGCCGACCGTCCCAAAGTAATGATTAGGAGGACAGACTAAGAAATCGCCGATGTAGTACTTGCAATACTTTTTCATATAAAAATGGTCTGAAAGTACCCATACTTGCCTACGTTGGCACCTTTTTTACCAACACTTTTAAGGGCTCTCATGTTGTCGTAATGAATCGATATAGCTTGAAAAGAGCTTTCAAACGCACATAAACACACCTATTTCCGATGATCAGTTCCAGAATGCGCCTTTAAGTTTGAACCATTTTTCGATATAACGTCATATAAATCGTAGATATCTGCCTGACCGTCTGTCCTACGACATACCACGGATGACACAACTTGTTCTCTCCATATCACTGAAAGTTAGATCGTACGAACGGATAGTACTTGGTAATGGGTAAGGCCGCCTGTGGAACTCCGGTGTGCTAGCTATGAGTTTTCCGAGTTACATTTTATATTTCCCACGACTGTGACCGGATCTTTTTTTAAAACAATAGGCGCTAGGTAAATCACAGCTATAGGGTACATGATTAGATTATTCTTCCCTCCAAAACGGCTACATATTTGCTGCAATACAAACGCCTATCGTCCAAAGACATGATTAGGGCGACAGACTAGAAAATTCGCGGAATGTCAGCTTACTTTGCTATTAACTTTTTCATATGAAATGTGTCTGAAAGTTACCCTAACTGCCTTACGTTGTATACTTTACCACACATTTAAGGCTCATGGTTCGTAATTGATCGATATAGCTTGAAAAGAGCTTTCAAACGACATAACACGGTACCTATTCCGATGATCCAGTCAGAAATGCGACTTTAAACTTTGAACCATTTTCGATATATTACGTCATACAATTTATTATATACGCCTAAGATGAACTCTGTCACACGGAGCTTAAGCATCGTCTGTAGCTACTGTGGGGAGCCTGGACTCGTCGTATCTATGAGTTCAGACTTTATACACCACTGTACCGTCCTTAATAGTCGACTGGTAACAAGTACAGAGATATTAATTTCTACGCTGGATTGGAACGCCGCCCAATGGGAATTAGCCGGATAGAATCTGCTTAAATGCATATTCTGAGTTTTCTCATGATACATTTTGAGTTATATCATCCTCGGATTCTACACTGACTATTTTAAACTAATGGCTGTCTATAACAATAGACATGATTCAGGAATGTTTAAAACGTACGAAATTGTGCATAAACGGCCGACTCCAAACAAAACGGATTTCCAGGATGCGAACAGCGACTAGAATTGCATTACTTATGCTTTAACCTTTTTCAATATAACGCATAACTAATCTTAGATCTCCACTGTTCGACAAGTACACGTAAAACCTTGCTACGTTTGGAATTAGCACCGACATCTTGGTGGAGCTCTAGCCTGAAATCCGTCTCGATTAGAGCTATTGAATTCAGAGCATTTATATATCACACGACATGCACGACCTTTTTAAGATGCGCTGACAGTTCAGAAAGCTGGGACTCTATTAAAGTGGTCCTAACCGATCTTGCGCATATAGCGTCCAAAAATTGTAGGAGTTCGACTAGATAGCTAACGATGCTGTCTTTAGACTAAAATACGATGCCAACCTTCTGTCGATACCGGGTAAAAGTTAAGCATCTCGCGATAGTACACCCTCTGTGGGGGCCCTTGAACCCTTCCCCCAAGTCGGTCTGTCGTATGGTATCTGAGTTATCTTAAGCATTTCAAGCAATTAATCACACGACCTTCCGTGATCAGTCCGATGCGATTTATTAGAACCGATATAAGGCGCAAATGTAGTAATCATACTTAAGGCAGACTATCATATGACAATTTTTTTCCATCCA
This sequence comes from Hydractinia echinata, assembly GCA_030067915.1. Taxonomy (NCBI): domain Eukaryota; kingdom Metazoa; phylum Cnidaria; class Hydrozoa; order Anthoathecata; family Hydractiniidae; genus Hydractinia; species Hydractinia echinata. The sequence continues at coordinate 20,453 of JASGCC010002458.1, forward strand.
ATGAGTAGCATCTTCGTCTGCATCGCGTGACTTGTCAAATGGATGGAGCCGCGGCACCAGACAAGAAATCTAGCGATATTGGTTACTTTCTAAGTTAAACTTTTCATATTAACCAATAGATCTTTTATGAAAGTCTACCCTAATCCTAAGGGCACATGATTAGAACTTTTTCCTCCCGTACACCCTACGCACACACTCGGCTTTCCAAAAATCATAGTAGCTGCAATAAGCGAAATGCCGAGATAGTAATCTTGTTTCTTATATGAATAGTCTGACATAACCTATGAGGACTTTTCACACATACTCAACTCAGCGCTTATTATATAATTGCAAACCTAAGACTCAGTAAATTCGCCTATTGAGTCTATCCAGAAAATGCGACCTTTAAAGTTTGAAACCATTCGATGATACGTCGTCATAATAATCTAGTAGATACTGCCCGTACGTCCTGTCTACGAACCATACCACGATGAACACACCTGTTCTCGCCTCAATCCCGAGCTAAGCATTTATAGCTCTTCGGGATCCTGATAGCTGATCGGGGACGCCGTGGAACTCCCGGTGTCGTGGCTATTGAGTTTTCTCATTATACATTTTTATATCACCCACGACTTGTGACGACTCTTTTTACAAAAATAGGGCGCTGAGTAAATCAATATAGGACAGATTAGATTTTTCCCCCTACGGCTACGATCCTTGGCGCATACAACCCGACGTCCCAACAAGACAGCTGGACCGAATTAGGAAGCGATAGACTACAGTCTTGCATTAGTTACTTTCTCTTAACTTCATATGAAACAAAATAGTCTGAATACCCTAATAGTGCTACTTGGAACTTTTTACGCTACACATTTTAAGGCTCATGATTGTCGTAATTGAATCGATAGAGCTTGAAAGACTTCAACGCACATAAACACGACCTATTCGGATGATCCAGTCCAGAAATGCGACTTTCAAGTTAACCATTTTCGAATAACGTCAGTAATAAATCGTATGGAAATCATCGTGGCCGTTCGGTAGCGTTGTCTGTCTCACGACTATACCACGATGAAACACACCGTTCCTCAAGTACCGATCATTAAGTAGCATCGTCGGGTCGGGTAGTACTTTGGATGGAGTCCGTCTGGGAACTCCGTGTCGTAGGCTATTGGTTTATCATGTTAAATTTTTATATCACACGATGTTGACGGATCTTTTTTAAAAAAATTAGCGCTGTAGTAATACAAGTATAGGGACAGTTAGAATTTTGTCCCTCCAACAGGCACTCGGCTACGACTTGCTGCAATATAAGGCGAGTTCCGACAATAGTAAATCGGTTGGAGCGACAGACTAAGAAAATCGACGATATGTTACTTTCTAATGACACTTGTATCCTCCATCATAAAATGTTCTGAAAGTATCTATCCTATTGCATACTGCTGATTATCTTTTCCATCCCACATTTTAAGCTCTCATTGGTTGTGTAATATACGATAAGCTTGAAAAAAGCTTTCAAACGCACATAATACGACTATTTCCGTGATCATCCAGAATGCACCTTTAAAGTTTGAACCATTTATCGATATACGGTCATAATAAATGTAGATATCTGCCCGTACGTCTGTCTACGACTCTTACCCACGATGAACAACCTGTTCTTCGTTCCATCACAAGTTAGGCATCTTCGGGTCGGATAGTAACTTGTATGGCGGAGCCCCCTGGAATCCCGTGTCGTAGGCTATATTGAGTCTTTTCATGTTACAGTTTTTATATCACCACGACTGTGACGGCTTTTTAACAAATAGGCGCTGAGTAACATCAAGGTAAGGGACATGATTAGATTTTTTCCCCAAAACGGCTACGATTTCTTGCTGCAATAAACGCGCGACGTCCGAATAAGATGGATTAGAGCGACAGACTAAGAAATCGCCGATAAGTAGTTACTTTGCTACATTACTTTTTCATATGAAAAAATTAGTCTGAAGTACCCTTAACTTGCCTACGTTGGAACTTTTTTACCACATATTTTAAGTCATGGTTGTCGTAATGAATGGATAGAGCTTGAAATAGAGCTTCTCAACGCACATTAAACACGAACCTATTCATGATTCCATTCCCAGAATGCGACCATTATAAGTTTGAACCATTTCGAACACTATAACGTCATAATAAATCGTAGTATCTGCCTCGTATCGTCTTCTACAGAAACCCACGTACAGGCACCTGTTCTAGTCCAATCACGGAAGTTAAGCATCGTCGTGGCGATGGATATTACTGTGATTGGTCAGCTCGCCTGGGAAAACTCTGCCGGTGTGTAGTGCTAATTTGAGTTTTATGTTACATTTTCTATATCACCTACGTAACTGGTGCACGATCTTTTTTTAACAAGAAATAGCTGAGCTAGATCAATAAGGACTATTATCTCTATATTTTTCCTCCAAAACGCTACTGTATTGCTGCATAAACGCATCGCGACGTTCCCAAAAGAATGCGATGAGAACGACCAGGACTAAGACATAAATCGTCGACTGTAGTTCTTGCTAATTAACTTTTCATAGAAATAATTTAGCTGAAGTACGCCCAACTTGCCTACTGACTTTGGATCTTTTTTCAACCCACGCTACAACCCACTTTTTCAGGGGGCTTTCGCAATTTTCGGTGGGTAATTTGTTTCGTATGAATCGTTATAGCTATAGGAAAGTAACTTTCAAACGACTAATAAATCCGACCTACTTTCCGATGATCCAGTCCACGGAATTGCGACACTTTAATGTTTGAACCAGTTTGCGCCAACATAACGTCTTCCTTATAATCCTTGATAATCGTTAGAGTATCTCTGCCCGTACGCTAGTCTACGCGTTCTCATAGCCTACGTTATGAACACCTTGTTCTCTCCATCCGATCACGGACACGTTAGCATTCCGTCGAGTGATAGTTGATGGGCGAACTGCGCGGCTCTGGGATGCACTCCCGGTTGTGTAGCGCACTATGAGGTTTTTATGTTACATTTTTATACTCCACGCTGTGACGGATCTTTTAAAAAAATAGGCTAGTAATCAATAAGGGACATATTAGATTTTTTCCCTCCAAACGGCTACGACTTCTGCAATAAACGCGCGGGACGTCCCAAAAAGACATGGAAGGAGCACAGACTAAGAATAATCGCGAAGTTAGTATTGCTAATTACCTTTTTCATAATGAAAAATTCGTAAAGACCCCTAATTGCCTACGTTGAACTTTTTCCATCACATTTTAAACTCATGGTGTTCGTAATGATGTAGAGTTGAGAAAAGAGCTTTCAACGACTAAACACGACCTAATTCCGATGATCCAGTCCAGAAATGGCGACTTTAAAGTTTGAACCATTTTCAAGATATACGTTCATAGAAATCGTAGATATTCTCCGTACGTCTGTCCACGACCTATACCAGCATGAACACACCTGTCTGTCATAATCATGGAATGCTAAATGCATTCGTCGTGGTCGCGTAGTACTTTGGGAGGAGCCGCCTGGAACTCCGGTGCGTAGGCTATTGAGTTTTTCATGGTTTCAAACTTTAAAGGTCGAATTTCTGGGTCCCAAGCGGCTCCCCATCAAGTACTATTCCCGACCCGACGATTGCTAACTTCCGTGATGGACGAGAACAGGTGTTTTCATGTTGGTATAGTGTCGTAGACAACGTATCGGGCAGATATCTTACGTCTTGATTATTAATGACGTTATATCGAAAGGTTAAACTTTAAAGGCCGCATTCTGACTGGATATCGGAATAGGTCGTGTTTATGTGCGTTGTGAAAGCTCTTTTCAAGCTCTATCCGATTCATTACGAACAATCCATGAGCTTAAAATGTGGGTAGAAAAGTTCCAACGTAGAGCAAGTTAGGGTACTTTCAGCGACTAATTTCATATGAAAGTTAATTAGCAAAGTAACTACTCGCGATTTTTCTTAGTTTCGTCGGGCTCCTAATTCCATTCCTTTTGGACGTCGCGCGTTTATGCCAGCCAAGAATCGTAAGCCGTTTGGAGGGAAAAATCTACATCATTTCCCTTTAACTTATTTTAACCATCGGGGGGCGCCCAGATTTTTGTTAAAAAAAGGGAATTCCGTCACAGTCTCGTGTTGAATAAAATAGACATGAAAAACTCAATAGCCTACACACCGGAGTTCCCAGGCGGCTCCCCAATCCAAGTACATCCCGACCGGACGATGCTTTACTTCCGTGATTGAAACGAGGAAACAGGGTGTGTTCATCGTGGTAATAGTCGTCGCAGACAGACGTAACGGCAGATACCTTATACACGATTTATTATGACGTTATATCGAAAATGGTTCAAAACTTAAAGGTCCCATTAATGACTGGTCATCGGAAAAGGTCGGTTTTCAATGTGCGTTGAAAGCTCTTTCACAAGCTATACGATTCATACCGACAACCCATAGTCAGCCTATAAAATGTTGGTAAAAAGTTCCAACGTAGGCAAGTTAGGTACTTTCAGACTAATTTTTATATGAAAAATGTTAATTAGCAAATGTAACTACATCGCGATTTCTTAAGTCTGTTCGGCTCCTAATCCATTCTTTGGAGTGCGCGCGTTTTATTGCAGCAATAATCGTATAGCCGTCCTGGAAGGGACCAAAAATCTAAATCATGTCCCTTACTTGTTTACACTCAGCGCCTATTTTTTCAAAAAAGATCCTCGTACAGTCGAGTGAATAAAAAATTACATGAACAACTCAATAGCCTACGACACCGGGGTCCCGGCGGGCCTCCCATCCCAAGTACTATCCCGACCCGACGATTTGCTTAACTTCCGTATGGACGAGAACAGAGTTGTTCCATCGGTGATGTGTCGTAGACAGACGTACGGGCAAGTTATCTACCGATTAATTATGACGTATATCGAAAATGGTCAAACTTTAAAGCGTCGCATTCTGACTGCATCGGAAATTTAGGTCTGAGTGTTAATGTTCTTGCAAAAGCTCTTTTCAAGCTACTATCGATTCAATACGGCACATACCATGAGCTCTTAAAATGTGTGGTAAAAATTCAACTAGCAAGTAAGTACTTTCCAGACATATTTCATATGAAAAACCAGTTTAATTAGCAAGTAACTACCATCGCGATTTCTTAGTCTGTCGCTCCTAATCCATTCTTTTGGGAACGTTCGCGCGTTTATTGCCAGCAAGACGTAGCCGTTTTGGAGGCGAAAAATATTAATTCAATGTCCCTTACTTGATTACTCGCGCCCTATTTCTTTAAAAGCATCCGTCACAGTCGTAAGTGATATAAAACATGTAACATGAAAAACTAAATAGCCTACGACAACCGAGTTTCCCCAGGGGCTCCCAATCAAGTACTCATCCCGACCGACGGATGCTTAACTCCGTATGGACGAGAAACATAAGTGTCATGTGGTAGGTCGTAGACCAGAGTTACGGGCATATATCTACGATTATATGATCAATCGAAAAGGTCAAACTTTTCAAGGCGCATTTCTGGACTGATTCACGGAATTATAGTCGTGTTTTGGTCGTTGGAAAGCTCTTTTCAAAGCTCTATCGATTCATTATCGACAACCATGGAGCCTTAAAAAAATGTTTGGAAAAAGGTTATCCAACACGCTAGGGCAATCTTAGGGTACTCTTCAACAATTTTTTCAATAATGAAAAATGTTAATTAGCAAAGTAACTACATCGCCGATCTTCTTTAGTCTTGTTCGCCTCTAATCACCATTCTTTTGTGGACGTCGCCGCGTTTATTCTCGCAAAGATTCGTAGCCGTTCTTGGAGTGAAAAATTTAATCATCTCCCTTACTTCGAAATTACTCCAGCGCCTATTTTTTTAAAAAGATCCGTCACAGCGTGGTTGAAATAAAGTAACATGATAAACCTCATATAAGCCTCGACACGAGCGACTTCCCCAGGGCGGCTCCCATCCAAGACTTCAGCTGACGACCCGACGAGTGCTAACTTCCGTCGATTTGGACGAGAACAGTGTGTTCATGTGGATTGTCGTACGACGATACGGCACGATATCTACGATTTATTATTACGTCTATATTCGAAATGGTCAAAAATCTTAAAGGTCGCAATTATGCGACGGATCATCGAAATAGGTCGTGTTCTATGTGCTCGTTGAAAGCTCTTTCTCAAGCTATATCGATTCATACACAACCATGACTTAAATGTGGGTTAAAAAGTTTCCAACGTAGGCAAGTCCTAGGGACTTTCAGACACTATTTTTCATATATGAAAAAGTTAATTACAAGTAACTACATCGCGATTTTGTCCTTGGTTCGCTCTAATCCATTCTCTTTGGGACGGTCCGCGGCGTATTGCAAGCAAATCGTACGTAACCGTCTTAGGAGGACGAGAAATTTTTAAATCATTGTCCCTTACTGCATTTACTCAGCGCCCTATTTTTAAAAAGATCCTGTCACAGTCGTGTGGATAAAAATTTAACATAAAAAACTCCAATAGCCCACGACCACCGGGAAGTTCCCAGCCGGCTCCCATCCAAGTACTATCCGACCCGACATGCTTAACTTGTGATTGACGAGAAACAGTGTTCATCGGGTAAGGTCGTAGACAGACGTACGGGCAAATTCTACATTATTATGACGCTTATATCGAAATGGTCATAAATTTTTAAGTGTCGCATTTCTGGACGGATCATCGGAAATAGGTCGGTTTAAGATGTGGTTGAAAGCTCTTTTTTCAAGCTCTATCGATTCATACGTACCAACCGATGAGCCTTTAAAAGTTGTGGTAAAAAGTTCCCAACGTAGCAATTAGGTATCTTTCAAACAACTTTTATATTGAAAAAGTTATTACCAAAAGTAACTACATCGCGATTTTCTAGATCCTGTCGCTCCTATCCATTCCTTTTGGGCTCGCGCGGTTTTATTTGCAGCAGACGTTAGCCGTTTGGAAGGGACAAAATTCATCAATCTGTCCCTTACTTGATTACTCACGCCATTTTTTTAAAAAAATCCTTCACAGTCTGTGATATTAAAAATGTAAACATAAAAACTCAATAGCCACGACGCCGCGGAGTTCCCGTGCGCCTCTCCCTCCAGTACTCATCCCGACCCGACGATGCTTAACTTCACGTGATTGACGAGGAACAGGGTGTTTCAATCCGTGGATAGTCCGTAGACAGACGTACGGGCCAGATATCTACGATTCTTATTATGACCGTTCATACGAAAATGGTTCAAATTTTTAAAGGTCGCATTTCGGACTGGATCATTCGAAATAGGTCGTGTTTATGTGCGTTTGAAAGCTCTTTTCAAGCTATATCGATTCTTACGGACACCATGAGACCTAAAATGTGTGGGTTAAAAAAAGTTTCCACGTAAGGCAAGTTTAGACAGGTACTTTCCAGACTAATTTTTCATATGAAAGAATCGTTAATTTTAGCAAAGTAACTACATCGCGATTTTCTTAGGTCTGTCGCTCCTGAATCCTATTCTTTTTGGACCGTCAGCGCGTTTATTGAAGCGAATATGCGGTAAGCCGTTTTTTGGAGGACAAATTCTAATCATGTCCCTTACTGATTTACTCAGCGCCTATTTTTTTAAAAAAAGATCCGTCACAGTCGTTGGTGATTTATAAAAATGAACATGGAAATCAGATTAGCCTGACGACACGGGATGTTTCCAGCGCGGCTCCCCATCCACTAGTACTATCCCCGACCCGACGATGCTTAACTTCAGTGATTGGACGGAACAGGCTGTGTTCATCGTGGTATATTCGTAGACAGACATCGTAACGAGGCAGCATATCTACGATTTATTAATGACTTATATCGAAAATGCGTTCAAATTTTATCTCTTCTACT